>JAQIWI010001922.1:0-14144 GCA_034698825.1 Deuterosminthurus bicinctus
TCGCAATAGTTATTAGGCTGACGATTTCTAAGTGTCCGGTCCGTTGCGGGTGATGATGCTATAACAATGAACACGATCACCTTATTAGAGTACTATTCATACATCTTGTATCTACAAGAAATAGTGTTAGAAAATTACTAGTTATTGTGCTGTCAACCAGTCTTGTGCTTCTTCTCCTCCCGATTATACCTACGAAGTTACCAAAAGGTCAACATGATGAACAAGAATTCATTCCTACGTATTGCGGATGCATGACACTATTTGTAGACATTTGTCACATACCTTCAGTTTCTTCAGATGTATCCCCAGCAAGCCTGCTACTCTTTCTTTGATGATCACCTATTCAAATTTACAAATGAATTCATTAAGCTGTGCACCAACTATAACATTCCAAGACACTAAAAATTATAGATATTTACCACTTACCCATTGCAATCAAGTTTCTTGATTTAATCTTCCTCAGTACCGAAATGATCAATGTAGACGACAGCAGGGCTGCTAGTATTCACAATTATAGCAAGAATAATTCTCCTGTTTTGTTATCTTCAAGATTTGTACTTGACATGCCACATGCCAAATCCCATGCGAGCGCGGACGGAGAGGAGCAGGAAAGGAAATGAAATGATTTATGATTTCATTATTTTGACAAAGGAGACCCGCAGTTTCACTTGACTTTCGCTCCTCACATTGCATTGGTTTCTCCGCTGAATTCCTTTCATCAATTGGCTTTCAGTATTCCCACATTTTTCGCACCCACCGGCTGCGAAATAAAACGCATGAATGAATACTTTCGTTCGTGTAAACTTTCATTATAAAAGCAGAAATACATTTTGAGTAGAGATTGACAAACTTTATTAAAAAATCATTTCAGTTAAAACTCTGCTCGTGTAGACTTAGCTACAGAAAAGGAATCAGGATGCCAGGCATAAGTTCCATTATGATCCAATCCTGTAGTGAAGAAGAGTTGGCAGGACTTGATAAGAAGGTTGGAACTCATGTTGTATTGGTATGTAATTGTAATTTTATTTATTTTTCTTCTGAATTTTTGTTTCTTTACTAATTTAGTAAATTAATGCCAATAGTTGTATCATCTGGTTAACTATAATTTGCAGATGGCTGGTCCATTAGAAGCTTGCAGTAAGCTGTGTCAAGCAATGGAGCCGCATCAGATCAAAGACAAGAGTGATTACAGAAGACCTTTGAGAGTTGTTCATACGGAATCTATCGCAACTAGCGTGAGGCTATTGGAAAAGGACATCAATTACATTTATGTCATTGTTGTCATGCCGGAAGGGCAGTGTGCCATGGTGAAGGCCGAGGGTGAAATTCGTGCTGTGGACGCGGGTTATCTGGTCAAACCAAGTTTGGAAGTTGTCAATTGGAGAGTATGTGCGAGATTAAGAGGAGTAAAATTAGGAGGATTTGGGGACTGAGTGTTGAAAGAGAAAACTTTTTTTTTGATTTCCAGGTGGATTCTAGTGGATTGAACAGCACACCAAAACATGACATATTGAACTTGTCAAGTCGTTTCAATGTGCTCGTCCATTCGGTCTTTGGCAATGTAAGTTAGTGTTTGAAATCAAGTTGCTTTGTATGTAAAGGTGGTCTTCCATGATAATTTTTGCAGAGTGAAGAATCGGTGGATACTTTGGCTGAAAAACTGTACCATCGTCTTCAGCATGTTACTGTACACCCGTACGTCCCGATGTAGTAGTGATGATATTTGGAAGGAATGATTTCTTGCGCAGAAATTATAATTTTGTAGATGCGAATAGGATACGATGTTTTTTATCAACAAGTAAAGATTTATTGCCCTTGTAAAGTGTATCTAACTACAGGACATAAGGATTGTAATACAATTGTATTTTTGTAACTATTTAATCATTGAAGGGATGAAAAAAATAAAATTAGCTCCTTTTAAATAAAATGTTTCACTCAACGCTTGCTTTTCTTGACTGATGGAGACGCAGCGACCAAGGTCGGAGCAGTCTCATCATCTTCAGAATTTTGCTTGTTTGCTTCATCATCTGAGTTGACCTCCTCAATGAAAGACTTGCCTAGACTATCTTCTGTGGTTTGGGAGTCACCTGAATAATCCGAGTAGTCACTTGCTTCTTCATCCGAATACTCGGCTCCATCATCATCACCCTCGACAACATGATCTGAGTAATCACCCTCATCATCATCATCGTCGTCATAGTACTCGATGTCTCCATCATCAATAAATTCATCAAATCCATCAGAATAATCATCATTGTCTTCGTCTTCATCATCATCATCAAACATATCCTCTCCACTTAAGTTCTCTCCTTCTTCATCTTCTTCGTCATCAGTTACGAAATCTCCATCATCCTCAGCAGGAGCGAGAGGTTGTTTTGTACATAATATTCCCTTCTCCCAAAGGTCCGCCACCAGTTGAGTCTGCATGAAAATAATAGAGAGTAAAGAGTTTGGTTCTCAGTCAAATATTTACATTAGTACCTAATTTTTTTTTAAAAATAAACTTACCTTAACTAAGAGGTCGTCAATGGGCAAATCTTCAATTGTCACGTAATTTGGATAGGATTTGATAAGGTGCTTCATTGCACCAATCGACTCTTCAGGGATTTCCACAAACTGAGCTTCTTCACCGTGGTACTCCATAGAATTCTCCAAGGTGAAATACAAACGATAGGCATTCTCTTCGGCCACCAATCTTACACAATTCTTTCTGACTAATTTAAACTCAACATCAGGGTCAAACTCGCATCTATTGAAGACTTGTCCTTCTTCCATGAATTCCCCATCATTCACGCATGTTGTTTCCTTTTCTTGTTCAGTTAAAAATGGAGGCAAAGAGTCCCAAATAGTTTTCTTCGCCACCTGATCCACAGCATGGTCTGGGGAGTGGCTTTCAACTAATTGCTTTACAAGAGAATTCATATGTTTCATAAACTTCTTCCTCTTCTTCAAAGCAAGCTTCTTTTTTGAGCCTTCGTGAGCCAGTCCCATGTACGACAGGTGACCTATTGGGAGACCCTTTCTAAATTCCACGTTCGTTGCCATGGCGCTATCAACAGCCGCACTGAAATACTGAGAAAAAACAACAGATCAAAGTTAAATTATGCTGCAGTAGTAGCAGGTGAAGCCATCAGCCATCGTTAATTGGCCCAATGTGATAGTTGCTTTCTTACCTCCTTCAACATGTCTCCCCAGGAATTGAGTTGGTAACAGGACAACGTGACGTGAAGAGAATGCTCACCGACAGCTTTACCCTGATGAATGTATCCTCTTGGAAAGTATAGCAAGTCACCTTCCTCCAGAACGACATCCAACACGGGTTCTCCAATGTTATCTGTGTCTTCAGACAAATTTGGACTTGAAAATCTAGCCAAATCTTCATTTGGATTGCGAGGTTTGTACACTTTCCAGTGCTTCTTTCCCTCAAGCTGCAGAATAAATGCTTCGATATCATCGTAATGCGGGGCAAATCCTTGAGTATCCGGCGGAGTCAGATACACATTAGCTCCGACAAAGGTACCGAAATATTCCTGAAGACAAAAGAGAAGTTAAGTCAAACCAAAACAAGTAAAAAAACTGTCTGAGATATCTCAAGTGCAAACTTACTTGCAGAATGGCATTCAACCGCCATAGTGGTTTAGAGTACGTCTGTGGATTAAGAAATCGGACACTACAGCCGTTGGCATAGTAATCCCAAACAGCGGCTGGTACAGCTCGACCGACAGGATTGTGGGTCTCCCGCTGTCCATCCGTGAAAGAAGTAATGTCGATATTCTTCCCAAATCGAATCACATTCTTTCTCATAATATCATCAAGCTTTGCAGAAGAAAGAATCCACTTGTAATAATCAGGATCAATATCAGATCGCTTTATGTATAATGGAGCCTTCTCCCAGTTCTCATTCATAAATTTCTTCAATGGCACTGGATGAATGAGCCACTGGAACATATCTTTTCCATGGCTAACGCTGTCATTGATTTTCTGGCTGTTCATCAAGGCTCTCAAAGGAATGGCTGGAGGTTCCTCTCCCTCAACATTCTCTGGAACTTTACTTTTCTTCTTTGACCTAGCTTCAGCAAAAGCGATAACTTGCTGATTTTTCCCTTTCTTTTCTTTCTCGTTGACTCCTTTCCCCTTTTGCTGAACTTTATCAACAACTTCCTGCTTCTTTTGCTTCTCCTGCACATGCTGATCCTTCTGCTTTCCGCTCATCTTGTCCTTCTTCGCACTCTTGACTCCTTTTCCATTCGCCTGGGACCCATTAACTACAGCCGTTCCATTCGCTTGATTGATCTTATTCTTAGCCTTCTTGATCTCAGGCTTAGCATGCTTAGCATCGCCTACAACTTTCTTGGCAACTTTACTGGGTTGCATAGCCGCAGCAGGTTTAGTAGATGCCGTTGAACTATTAGCAAGACCATTAACTTCCATTCCTCCCTGACCCTTCTTCTTCTTCCTGTTCTTCCTTTTCTTCTTATTCGGCTCTCCTGACACTACTGTTTGGACACCATTAGTAGCTACATTCCCATTGCTTTCTGCTTTCACATCTGCTTTCCTCTTCCTTTGTTGTCGCTTATTCACTTGGTTTGTATCTTGGTAAACTTTCACGCCCGGTATCTACAACGGAACAAAAAAATAAGTCAGGTTTGTACTTCACTATGGCTTCGCCGTATTTAATTAAAGCTGCAGAAGTTTAGTGCGAGCTGAAACACTTACCAAATTTTGATACACAGCGTAAGCAGGCAGGCTGTTTACATCTACTTCGTCGATCTTCATTCTGAATTATGTCACCACAGTAATCTCAATCTCTCTGATCGTCGTAATTTTTGAAGACGAGTATGAGCCCGATACAAAGCCGACGGGCTATTGTAATGCAAGTTGACACGGCGTGAATAACGATGAGAATGCGATTCAGGAAGATTCCTGATCCAGACTAACAAATTGCAAGCACGTGCAAGTGGGCACAGTTGGATTTTATATGAAGACACGAGGAGATGAAATTATTCGCCTTCGCCTACTGTCGATTTTTGTGACCACGTTTAAGAACATTTGAAGCGAACCCGGTGGACCACAAGGATGCCTCGTCGTCGTCGGCTTGAATGCCTCATTTGTCTCACAGAAATTGGCGCCTGAACTCTTGTGCTGCGATTAAATAATTTTTAGAACAAAATTAAATGTGATGTGTGACTTTTGTGGCAGCTAATTCCCACTGAAAAGCTGAAAAATGAAAACAACTTACTCTTAAGCGTGCTCGTCAAATTAAACTGATTAATTTCAGAGGTTGAAATTCATGCCTTATCAGTCGTGAGTTATTGTCCAACTAAACTACACTAAAGATCGTCACTGGTTATTTTCGACGTGTAGGTAATTTACATTTAAAAAAAAATCGTAATAAAAGTAATAAAATCTAAATAGACTAATAAGTTGTCATTAAATGATTGGCTTTGCAGCATGTCGAATGTGCCTGGAGCGTCCGGTGACTTGATTTCTGAAGGAGGAAGTGTGAAGGTGACTTTGGTCAACACTACTCATGAAGCATTGAGCTCTAAAGAAAATGCAGACAAGCTGAAAGATCAACTAGTACGAGATAAATGTGGGATAAGAGATGAAGCCTCTGGAAATGCTCGTGTGGAGCCTGAGGATTTAAATTGTAATGTTAGCGGTGATGATAATGAATCAGTTCAAGACAAAGGGATTGATGAATTCCAGAAAGCAAAAATGATTGGAAATGGGATTAAAAACCCTGCTGCAATGGTTGGAGGTAGTGACGCTAGCAAAATTGAGGACCAAATAGTTGCAAGTGACTACGTTAGCACTATCATGGAAGAAGTTGAATTATCGGATACTGAAGGCAAAACCTCCAGTGAGAATCTAGAAGCGTCGGCATTGGAATTCTTTGTCAATGCAAGTAAGAACCGTCCGCTGAAAAAGAAGGAAGGGGATAACAGTATTGAGGAAGTTGAAATTGTAAGCGATGGCGATGAAGTGTCTCCGGAAGCGAGTTCGACTAAACTTACTGGTGCTCGGAAAAGAAAGAAAAACTTCAGCAGTGGTAACCAGCAGTCATCAAGAGTGAAAAAGCGGATTGGTGTTGAAGTTATTGACCTGGACTCTGACTCTGACGGTTGTTCGAGCACCGACACATCAGGGCCTGTAAAAAGATATCAAGTGCCAAATGGAAGTATTCTACCTCGTATTTCCGTACCTTTTAAATGTCATCGACCCCAGAGCTCTGTTTTTCTATTGAAGTCCACGGCAAATGTTTTTGGAAGAGGTACGCCAGTTCCACCGCGACCCTTAGCCCCAGTGGTTCTTGTTCCAGGTGCGTTGTTAAAATCTTCCATAGCACAACCAGGATGTTCAAATCGTAACAGTCTCGAACCACTTGGAAATACTGGATCCAACTTTGTCGTTATTCAGTCCGCAACATCATCCGTCCCAAATGCCAACGAAGCGAGCAATTCAAGCCGGAATTTTTCTGCTACCGAAGTATCGCAGCTCATCATGCCTACACCTGACTGGAATGTAAATACTTATGATCAATTATTCAGCATTTCCGAAACTATTTTGTCGAAGAAATCAGTGGAAATCATACAGAGATCGATTACTCTCACAAAATCTACTGGAAACATGACATTTTCTGTGTACGGCCAATTAGTGCCCCAGTTTCTTTCAGAATTCAGGGCTAAATCTATTGCCGAGGTACAAAAAGTCCTTAGTAACTTCAGTAATGTACAAATTTGCAATGGAATAGAGTCTTACTTGGTGGAAAAGAGGGTGGGATTGAGTTCAAGCTTTGTTTCAAAATTGTACCGGCATGTGGACTACCGTTTCAGGAGTCTCAAATGTCCGTTAGTGTTAACGAAAACTGCTAGTGAGGAAAAGCAGAAGGTAGGTGGATGTAATGAGACCGATATGTGCCGTGCTTGCACTGTGACCAAAATTAGCCTTGAGCACTTGGACAGTACCATATGAGAAGAAGTACTGCTATTAATTGCCATGACGATAACTTAACTGGTATGTAAAAAAATATGCGCATTGTTGTATTTATCACAAGTAATACCTGACGCACGAAACATTAATCGTCAATTCATATATATATTTTATATAATGTTTTGCAATCGGGAAATAAATCTGTTATCGATTTAATTATGACACTAATTAGAAAACTGGCATTTCACTTGGTGGCATATTAATGATGGCGACAAGAATTGGCTGAGCCTGTTTCTTCCGCAGGACGATTATTCGTATTGAATCAGCTATGCCACTGGGAGTTATACATTCCACACGTGTCTGAAATGTCGCCTCGGGCCCGGGCACCAAAAGTGGGACCTGCAAAAAATGAATGTTTAGCAAACCGCTGGAGGATCAATACTCATCAAATTGCTAATCCTTTACGACTCACGTTAATAAAGGAAGGAGAAACTGTATAAAACTTGTCATCCCAATGAAGGAACAATCCAAGGTCATTAGTGGCGGTGGAACCGATGTTTTGCACTCCAATCCTAATCAAAAACGAGGAGCCAAGTCCAAGAACTTCAGCAGAGAGTTTTATCGAGTCCAAAACAGATGTTGGAGTTTGCTTGGTTTCTATGACACGAACCAAATTCCTAGCTGTTTCCAGCTTTGCACGGAATACGTCCCTTTGAAATGATCGATGCATTGCTAGATGATACGTGGAATAAGTGTAAGTTTCAGCATGTAGAAAAGGTAATTCTCAAGTCTAATACCAATGCAATTGTCACGCTCCCTCATTGTCTGATCCACAAACAGCTTAGTCTTTTTTGGTATCTGCAGTTTCCCACCAGCACCAGAACTATCCGACGTAAGTTGAGGTGTAAAATCAGCACTTCGCTTCAGTATTTTCACGTGTAGGCTTCCACCTTAATAGATATATCAGTTTCGATTATTTTTAAAGCTGCATGATGCTGGTGAGTGAATGAAACCGATGGAAGCATACCTTGAGTGATAGTAACGAGACTGTTGGTCTCACGCCCATACTGCCCGTAGAAAATGGCAGCAACTGGCTCATTTAGTTCAATCTTATCAACGAGATCTCCTCGAATGCTGTACGTTAAAACGTTCCCAGCTTGCGTTCCCACAGCAATCATATCAAGATTTTTGTGTCTTAATTGCATTTTGGCTACACAAGTGATTGATGTCGGAACCATGACCTGCCACAGTCGATGCATCTTGTCGTTGTAGCAACTTAGAGATGAATCCATGAAGGCAACAATGACAAAACTGTCCAGGCACAATACACCGACCGCAGGCTGAGCAAGCTTCAGTACGGGCGCAACATAGCCTCGTCTTCCTACCATCAGATGACCTTTTCTCGTCGTGCATGTCAGTGTGTAATCGATATCAAAGAGCCCTGAAGTGGAGAGAAATACTGGAACATCAGTCAAGGTCAATTTTGCCTGTAAAGTAATAATAACAGCAATGATTTTCGAAACTATTACTATGACTACCCTCACAAAATTTACCTCCTCAATCGGAGTGAAAGTCTCCGGATGCAAAACAAGTATCTCACTGCTCTCCGTGCCGATCACAAGACAAGCCAAAGCGTCTTCGTCATTGTAAGCCTTCTTCAAGGTGCTCATGCAAGTAACAATATTCTTCCTTTGTAGCGGCGTTAGTTTTTGTGAGTCCATAAATGACTGACGCTCATTTGGTGGAATTGACAAAAAGTTTTGCGTCTTGAGCGATAAAGCTGAAAAGCCAATTTCCATCTGCAGGTTCCCCAGAAGTTCGCTGAGGGATTCTACCGATTCGCACTGTGTGGACCAATTCAGATGAAAATGCATATATTATCTGATGAACTCAATAATGAACTCAATAATTTAATTCTAGAGTTACCTGCCCCCATATGTCCCTCTCGACTGGATTTACAGGGAGTGTTGGCAATACTGCACGAAAGAATGGCCGGAGGTTCTTGTACACATAGACGTACTCTGAGGATGCGACGGTGATAACTGGAAAGAAGTGAAATTTGCTTTCACTTTTTCACAAAAGTATGCTGCATTTTTTGATAATTTTGAGCAAATTGTCATTACCGGGTAAGCGAGGACTGTCATTGTCGATAAAAATCGGAGCCACGGCAACAGGCATCTCTTGCAATGTCACCTCCGCTTGCAGACCCGTCCCTTTGTACACCTGCAATATTAGCGAGCACGCATGTCTACAACTTTCTCCATTACGCCTACGCCATCAAGGGTAATTACTTTATGAGATTAAAAACTTTTAAATTCAATTACCCGTAATTTATTTGGAACGTTTCCAATCCCCAGATCTGCAATGATAAGTCTATAATCTCCATCTCCGGCCAAATCCGCCGTAGCAACGCAAGATGGAAATGTATAAATTGTGGCTTGGGTGTCGCTAAATGCGTCCAGCCACATCATGTCCTCGTTCCGACGTTGTCTGGCAATAGCCCCACTCATCCTTTATCTCGTCTTCCTGGGTGTTCCTCTCTGAGACACACACTTACACACAAGTTGGTTTAAAAACACGTATGATTTGCTCCCGTGTGAATTAAATATGCTTTGTTATGAGCGCTAACAAAAAATGGTTGCTATGCTCCCAGCTATCGATCATTCCGGGGACTTTTCCGGTCCGCCTTGGCTCATGCAATAAATATGCTTACGTACCTCCCCCTTACCTGGACACAGCTATACACCAACCTTGGTTTCTCATACCCGCTTCGCACTGATTCTCCTTTGGGAATAATACGTGGCCATACAACCCCCCTGATTTTCCCTTCCAGTCTTTGTCATGCCACTGATAACCACTCTTAAAATTTTCCGTTAATTTGAGTGTAATTTAGAGATGGAAAGGAAATAATTACAATGCAACTTCAGCGTAGTATTTTACAAAGTCTTTATTAAGTCAAGTAATTACGTGTATTAACACAGCTTTATCTTAACATGTGAATAGAATGAGCTTACACCCAGAAAAGTAAATATGGGGTCATGTGCGACTTACTTTGTTCAGTTTCCCAGCGGTAGCGGCGTGAATATTTTGTTCTGTAGCGTAGGAAAAAGATCGCTGAATTGATATCGGAACCTGATAAACAACAGATTCAATTTTTTCAAAACATTGGATCTGCTGTTCATCCGGCCTAGACACCAAATTTGAGTCTTGAATGGTCCAAGATGGTCCCCATTGGGTTTTCTAGCAGCCGAGAGCAGCAATTAGCATGAGAAACTTGTGCTTCTTGCAGTGTGTGACGAGTTTGCTCATCGCTGATAAACAGTTAATTCAATACACACGTTACTGAGGTGTATTAAATATGCTTATCAGCCATGAGCACTGTCCCTCCTCTTCTCTTGTTTAGAAGAGATATCCTCAATATTTCTTCACAGCTGAGTATTGAATCAGCATTTAAATCTCAGTGTTTGGCACCAGCACCTGGGAAAAGAGAGAAAGTGGGAGAAAGTTAATAGACACTTTTATACGCCAAGCTGAAGAAATCCACACCAACAACTTGACTTCGCAACCGGTGAGGAGCCAGTGAGAAATAAAATACGGCTTTGAGACAAACTGCTAATATTTTGTGTATATTGTATCGTATTTTGTGTGTGTATACAGCGAGAAGCTTCACGCCAGGTTGGCGGAACCCAGGAAATGTAAGGGATGACAAAGTGTATGCGGGGCTATGTTATACTTACAGTGAGAAGAGGCGAGTGTAATTAGCACGAGTAGAAAAGCTAAATCGATATTTACCAACACAATTAGTTTAATTATTGTGCTCCGTCCCGATGTTGACACGGTGTGACAGGCGGCATGGACTTTAAGGTCTCCCTCATGGTCTGGTATATGTTAGTCTTATTTGTAGTATGTGAATTGC
Organism: Deuterosminthurus bicinctus; assembly: GCA_034698825.1. Classification (NCBI taxonomy): domain Eukaryota; kingdom Metazoa; phylum Arthropoda; class Collembola; order Symphypleona; family Bourletiellidae; genus Deuterosminthurus; species Deuterosminthurus bicinctus. The sequence goes on from JAQIWI010001922.1 coordinate 10,850, forward strand.
GGGTGGTGAATTGACAAATGCTCTGGAGAAAAATCAAGTTATCAAATATTTTCAAGGGATTTTGCTCAGAGAAACTGTTCCTGGTTCTGAACTGCGGCTTTGTTCTATACAAAAAATAATTTTCAATTGCGACTGTATAAGTGGAGTTTGCACTGCTCAAACCGCTTTCTTTAACTGGAATGAATGCGTAATGGAAGTGACAGTTAAGTTTATATCGGAGCTTGTCCATATGCGGCCTTTGTTCATTGGACGCTGTGCTTGCTTACTATAGGGTGAGCAGTTTGTTTGTTGATTTTAATGCCTGTGCAGGGTAAATAGGGAAAGAAAATTCAGGTACTTCTTTGTAATATAGGGACGTAAGGAAGGGTAATTAGATATGGAAATGTGTGGCAATAAGAGTAAAGACGACGTGTCCAACTCAGCAGAGGCTTTTTACTTGTGTATGTGTAGTAGTACGTGTGGAGTTGTGAATTTTTAATTTCTATTAAAATCGAGGGATGATCCCATGCTCAACATACACGAGCCTTCTTATACACTTGGGGATCGCTTTTGTTCGTTCAATCGGCGTCTATTTCTCTCCAGACGACGCTTTAGTTAACGCCTCCTTTCAATCATCATGATTTTTACCTTCTTCTCTAATACGCTCTTTCATTATTAAATATGAATATATGCAGGTGATAATGGACAGTCCACTGTCACAGCGGCCCATTACAGCTCTCCCTCCTGTCCTCCTTTCTCGCTTCGGTCATCATCAGGGTAATAAAGCTCCCTATCTCATTCTTCCAGGCCACTTTCTTACTACCCCAAACGTCAATAAAATCCCCGTCTTTTATTTCTCGTCCCTAGTACCTCTACCACCTTGGTATGAATTCGCATATTAAATCTTATACTACGTATGCTAGCTAAGAATATGGGCAGGATTGTATTTCAGCACTTCGGTCTTCCACCTCATGTATCACAGCGGTCATTTTCATAAAATGCCCACGTTTCACTCTTTCTGCAAATGTTATATTATGTACCTCAGGTTGAACCAATGGGCAGATTGAATCTCCACGCGTACATAAATTAAGGCTCAGTATTTAAGCTGGTTGGAATAATCTTTACGGCTAAATAAATAATAAAAACCCTGAACGCAGACTACAGTTCAGAGCTTCAACATCTACATGTGTCACACTTTTCTTTCCCTGTCTGTTTTTTTTGCAAAGTATCCATTCCTTTAAGCAACGGATGCTTTGAGAGAAACAGGCTATATGACTGCCCCACACATTATTTTAGGGTGTCACTTGTCATATAGGGCATTATTTTTTATTTGTAATATGAGGAAAGCACTAATGAGTTTAGCATGCAAATACTCCAGCAGCTCTACTGCTTTCAGTACGAAGGTTTACATCTGTAATATGAATTTTCTTGGAGGAACTTCAAGTTTTAATTGTGTTAGATCGCTAGCAGTTTACCCATTCCACAGCAGCATTAAGACACTCACGATTGTGGGGATAAATCATGAAGGGAAAGTCAGTGAAAGCTGACATATATTACAGAATGATTACAAAGCTTTCTCCATATTAGCAGCAGTGAATGTAAACCATTCTCAAATGTATTGAACACAAACAACTAATCGCATAGGGTAAACTTCTTTATGCCATTTATAGGAAAATGAGTTTTGGGGTGTAGTGAAAGTGTGAAATCTGTTTGTTTCACACAGTTACTATACATTCAGAATAAACTGTTGAAAGTATGTGACATTTTAGCACCATCAATTAATTTCACTTGTAAATATATGTCTAGGGCGTCAAGACAAAGGGTTGTGTGTTGGCCAGTGGAAAATTTCGCACGAGTTGAACATGACGAGGCGTATAGCTGGAAACCCTTCCAACTCGCGCTACACCTCTCACAGTCAGCGAAGCGAAAGCAAATGTATCTCACCCTTCAATTCTAAACTTAACTATGAAAGTGATGGACAAAGGGATGTTCCAGTCACTTTCAATGTATTCAGTCTGGTGGCTCATTGTCCCTTACGTAACCATGTGATGGCAACTGTGCTCACATTTATTCCCGTTATTTATGTACTTTGGCTCTGTACTTTCTATTAGCTTGATTTTGATACTTCGAAACACAGTATAACTGCAAATTTTAATGCTGTGTATGAGATGATAGAGAAAATCTCCCATAGCTCCTCATTGATGCCATGAAATTCTACAGCCAATTTTGCAAACTACGGGAAGGCACTATTAGCTTTTGTGCATTACATTACACGCTGCCTTATGCGAGCACTGGAAGTCAAGGATCTTGTCACGTACAAAAAGTGGCGGTATGCACCTTGAGGTGTTTTTCAGTTTTTCAACATTATTATTTTATTGACTCTTGCATGTGGAACTTTGAGTTTCGTTTAGTGAGACACCGCTAAAGAGTTTAACGTTTATTTTGTATACTGGATTTTATTGTGAATTAGTGGATTCAGTAATGCTTAATTTCTAATATTCACATTCGCATTTACCATCATGATGTCAGACAAGTTGTCAACCGCATCATGTTGTTCAATTTGCTTGGAGAAATCGATCACAGTTCCGATCGCTGATGACAATATGAAGGCGAAGCAGTCGCTGGAAATATTTTCTGAGTACATGGGAATCTCATCAGTTCCTTTTGAAAATGATGAGGATTTTTCGATGCAAAGGGCTTGTCAGGACTGTCAACTCACTCTAACTCAAGTTGTTCATCGACATAGAGAAATTAAGCTGTTAATGAAGCAGATCAAAAACCTTGTGAATGCAATCGCTGCCAGAGTGCTAAAAAATGAGGATAACTTGGGGAAAACCTCGGCCCTTGGTGGTCAAGGCGGCCAGGTTGGAGCTGGGAGGACAGAGAACTTGAAGGTTATTGGGAATGCTATTCTTCAGCGTAAGTACCCTTGAAGTAGATGATTGATTATTGATTATCGAAAGTAGTGGATTTGAGTGCAAAAGGTAAATTTGTTCTTTTAGTTTTCAGCCCCGTGGTTGTCAAGACTCAAGCAAATGGTGACCATGTGGAGGCCAGTCAAACACAGGAAGCCTCCCAGGCGTTCATGGAAAGCAATCTCCAGCAATTCGATTGTGGTGATAATGATGCTATCGAAGCAGACGATGACATGAAGCGTCAAACATCAACAGATTTAGATGAAGACGTCGTCCCAATTAGCGATCAAGAATGTAAGTATAACTACATGGTCTCTGTTCTTGAAAAAGTTCACGAGCGTGATGCTTAGCAATATTTTTCTGATAGCTTCGGATGAAGAAATTATTACTGTGATCCCAAT
>JAQIWI010001923.1:0-14142 GCA_034698825.1 Deuterosminthurus bicinctus
GGATGATAATGACCCAACAGTTTCACCGTTAAGATTGTCAGAGAGAAAAATAAACTTGCGATTGCCCCAAAGATAATCCCGCCGTAGCGTCTCCAGCCCCGTTTTTCTTGTACGATTTCTGTTGGTATGTAGATTTTTTCTTCAAGTTTAGGCTCGTTTATATTGTTGTGGTTGATATCACCATTGTTATGGTTCATATCGCCATTATTGTTGAACTCGACGTGTTTCTGCTCCATCATCGTGGCAATACTTTGTGTAAAATTGAAAGCTTCAAACTGATGCAGATATGCTGAACAGCCAACATGTTTGAAACTAAGTTTGTAGACAATCATATAGGGATCAAGTCTGCTGATAAGCATGTAAATGCAAAAGTCCCTTAAACTGTTTCTGTTCTTTTTAATGCAATTTAATCTCACTGCAATAAAATCAGGTGCTACGTGACTTTGATATTGTCTGCCAAAGATGTCTGCGTCAGTCTGCTTGGCCCCATGTGTCAACAAAGACTTAGCACGTGGACGAGTAGGTCCACACGTGTCTGGACATTCCACTACTCTTGTTGGGCATATTGGAACTCCTAAGCTCAACATTGTGTCATGGCGGACACTTTTTTGAGCCATAAGAAGGATGATCTGCAATTGTCACTACATCCTTTACTACTTACAATGGGATAAACATTAACAAATGATAGATTAAGGTGGCCATGTTCCGTATTTAAATTGTTTTAACTGCATCTGCATATACTACGTACAGTGTATTTTATTGCCCCTTCATTCATGTTCAAAGCCAAGGCAGTAAAAACAAAGATAAAGACATTAGAAGTCATTCTGTCGCTAATTAAAGTTGATTAAGGAAAAAGCTTGAGGCTTTAGCTGGGTGCTTGAGGTGCTAATTCCAAGTGTACGTGATGGATTGCATGTTGAAGCCAATAAAACTTAGTTAGATTTTCTGATACAATTCTTGGCTTTCTTGGTATAATTTGACTCTTCACTCATCTCTTTGCATCACTTCAAGTGGAGCCTTCCAAGCGTGCACATTACCCTCAGATCAGTTTTAAGTTTGTACAAGATAGAGATGGATTCTTCTACTCCAGAAACATCTTCATTCGACCCGGTGCAAGATCAATTCCAATGGCCTGAGTACTTGGTCTTTGGTGGAATTCTTGCTTGGTCGGTTGGAATTGGACTTTATTATGGTTGCTGTGGTAGTAAACAAGCTTCCAATGAGGAGTATTTGTTAGGAGGGAGGCAGATGAATGCACTGCCAGTTGCATTGTCATTGTTGTGCAGGTGATTTTGTATCTTTCTAAAACTTTATTTTGTTAATATCGCACATGTTTTAATGCCATGAATTTATGACTGCAGCTATGTGAGCTCTATAACTTTGCTGGGTCATCCCGTAGAGGTTTACATGTACGGGATGCAGTTTATCATGTTGCTCTTGTGCTACATTCCGTTGACTTTGAGTCTGGTCTATCTTTTCATTCCTTTGTACTTTAATTTGCAAATCACATCCATGTACGAGGTAAGCGTTTCAATCGTTAACTTTTTCATAGACTTTGGACTTAAATTGCTGAGTTAATTTGTAGTACTTGGAGCTGCGGTTTAATCGCAAAGTGCGCTTGTTCCTCTCGGTCGTTAACATTGTGTATACGGTATGCACTATATTCTTTCTATTGGAAATGTAGTGACAAATTAAATGGCGGTTGAACAATTTATTCCCAGATTTTTTACATGGCAATGGTTGTCTACGGTCCGGCGCTTGCTTTGAGCTTTGGTAGGTTTCTTTGTGCATTTAAAAACTTAAATATTTCTTATTTGAATGATATTAACAATAATTAAATTAATTGAAACAGTAACAGGCATCAGTCATCGTACGCTGGTAGCAGTGATATTTCTAGTGTGCATCTTCTACTCTACGCTGGTGAGGCTCCTTTTGCTTTTAGACTTTTCAATTATGGAAGTTCTTTGGAGCACAAAGAGTCGTTTTCGTTTGGGATTTTTTAAGGGAGGATTCAAGGCAGTGTTATGGACGGACACGCTCCAAGCCTTCATCATGCTGATTTCCATGGTAGTTTTACTGGCTGTAGGCGTTTCTTACATAGATGGCGGGTGGAATACAGTATGGAATCGTGCTGAAGATACTGGAAGGCTCAACTTTTTCAAGTGAACGGACATGATCACACTTGTTATAAAATGCCATTTGTTGTTACACAACACAAGGCTCGCGTTATAAATTTCAAAGTTTAATTTATTGAACCCATTTTTTTGGTAGTTTTGACGCTGACCCTCGAACAAGACATACAATATGGACGTCACTATTCGGAGGCTTCTTCATATGGCTGCCCATGTACATCAACCAAGCTCAAATCCAGCGGTATATTTCGCTACCTTCAATGAAAAGTGTGAAAATGTAAGTTTCCCGGGCTCAATCTCCTACAATTTAAAGTCCAAAATTTAGTGGCAAATATCTTTTGGTACTGCAGTGCCATGACTGTCAACCTCTGCGGTCTCTTTTTGGTTATGGGAGTATGCCACTTGTGTGGTCTTGTGATTTATGCAACTTATTTTGACTGCGATCCCATAACAACAAAGCGTATAAAAGCTGTGGATCAATTAGTACCAGTTTTTGTCATGGACACGCTTGGTACGTATGCAGGACTACCAGGATTGCTGGTTGCTGGTATCACATGCGCTGCACTCAGGTACGTTTGTATACTAAATGCCAAATTATCAAGTCAAAACAGCGAGGAACTACACGCATGCTTTCATACTATTGCAACAGCACTGTCTCCAGTGGTGTTAACTCACTCGCTGCGGTGATAACCGAAGACTACGTTCGAAAATGGCGACCTGGTTTCTCTGACACCCAAATGGCCTTAGCGTCCAAAATCTGCGCTTTAGTTACAGGCATGCTGTCCTTTGGGTTTGTTTTTATTGCAGAACAAATGGGAAACATTTTTGCTGCTGCGGCAACAATAATGGGCATCATGAGCTCACCTCCTTTGGGTGTTTTCATTTGTGGCCAACTCTTTCCTTGGGCAAATACCGTCGTGAGTACCTAAAAATTGCAATAATTATTGTAAACTTAATTTCAAAAAGTCTTGATTTTCAGGGAACTATCACCGGATTGGTCATCTCCTTCATTTTCTCCAGCTTCCTGGGCATCGGATCTGTAATTATTAAACCTGAAATGCCATCCCAAGCCCTAATTTTGGATTACTCTGGAGAGAATTGCAAATACAAACCACAAGTAACATTACATGAACAGCCCAAATGCGAGTTTTGGAAAGATTGCGAGACGTCAGGACTTGTCAAGTTTCTGTCAATTTCCTACATGTGGCAGCCTGCAATAGGAACACTGATTGCCATAGTCTTGGGTCTTGTCTTCAGCTTGATTTACAGGGCCTATCGAGGACCTTCATTTTTCAAGCCTGTTCCCAGCAAGTTGCTCATTCCTGCAATTTTGAAGTTATGGCTCATCCTGTGCCCTGAAAAGCTTGACCAGGTGGTTTGTTTCGAGGACAGTGGATCAACTGAAAAACTTGCATGTAAATTTCAACTTCAAATTCCCGTTTAAATTTGTATAACATTTACAAATTATTGGATGAATATTGCAGATGAACCTACAGAAGATATGAAATCCAGCAAGTATTTAACATTAGACGAAAAGAAAGACGCAGAAAATAAAGCTTGACTACTTTGTTTGTAATAAACTTGCACTTTCTTCCATCAATCTTTTGTAATTCTCAGCACGTTGGCCTTGGAAAATGGCAAGCTCCTGGAAAGATAAGGCCGGTAATTTGGCAGACAAAGTTGGATTGGTAGCGTTCCAGATGAGACATGCCCAAGTAAAGTTCTAGACAACAACTTCAGTTCGAAGTCAAAGTACAGAACAAAGCAATTAGGATTCCATAAGTAGAAGCTCATGTTTCAACTGAGATGTGCCATACTTTGCATGGCTCTTTTTGAGCGTTTTGATGGAACTCTCGATCTAATTGGATGCTAGTTGAGCTCCTAGGAGGAAAAAGTTCTTTGGTCTGGTCGTGTCCATTTCCAAAAGTTAGGCTTATTGACAACCTTATTGATCTCTGAAGCCTTTGATGATTCAAAATCACTCGGTTGATTTCGTATTGAGCATAAGATATACACTCACAATCGAACCCTACTGTTTCTAAGTGAAAATCGGAGCAATTTGGACTTTTGCTGCCTCGCAGCACAAGTTTATTCTTATCGTGCTTTCCAGGTGAGCGGTAGGCTTTGCTCAGTGCGTCAAACATATTCAGTGAGAGCTATAGCATCAATTAAGAGATCCCATCAGTATGTCGCAGCAGACTCCATTACCCGAAGACTTCAACTTGACCACAGAAAGCAGAATGGGTGAAATTGGGAGGAATAATACAATCACTGCCTCCATTACACCTGTGCTCGTTGCTTTTGTTGCTTTGGGTCTTATTGGAAATATAATTATTCTGCATGCAATTTGTACAGTTCGACAATTCAAGCGGTGAGTAGAATTACTTAAGTTCGAAATTATGTATTTGTCAAATTTTGCAAAATTTATTGCTCAACTAGCAAAGCACAAGTCGGCAAAGTTTTCTACTGTCCAGAGCATATTTTTGTAAACTTGTAATTGCTCTATTTATTTGTTAGTGTGGAGAACCTGATGTTGGCCAACTTGTCAACAGCATCCATATTAGTAACCATTTCTACAATATCCCTGTACATTCAGATGACACATGAGTTCAACTTTTAAGGGCCGTTGTACTGTAAATTCTATCCTGGTATTTATCGTAAGTTGTTTTCAGAGTAGTGATTCTTGCTTTAGAGGTAACCGTAGGATTAAATTCTTGTTGTTCCAGTTTTTATGATGCCTGCAGAAGGTTTTACAATGATGTGCGTCAGTCTGGAGAGGACACAGAGAGCTAGATTTCCACTCCGGAGAGGAACAAAGTTATCCGCAATGAAGAAAATCGGACTTGTCTGGTTCCTTGCTCTGCTTCTGGATCTGCCCCGAGGCTTTTTATCCTACACATACAATCCGGATCACTTGAGCTTCGTCAAATGCCACAATGTAATGGGTTTTAAAACTGTCGCCTGTAAGTTTTTGTGCAAAGGCTTTAGTACTAAAGGTCCTTTTTTTTGTGCTCCTTCTGCTTTCAGACGAAGCAAATTCTTGGCTCTTGGATTTCCTACGCTATTTACGTAACAACCAACTACGCACTCACATATTTGCTGCCCTCATTTTGGCTCACTCGTGGTATTTCAAGTGGTCAAATATACCAAGTTCTCCACGTACACTCGCATTCAATACGCATAGTATGCTTGAATTAACGCTTTCCACTTTCATTTTCTTTTAGATTGGATACACCTAGTCTCTCAATTGCGATTCTTAATTGCGTGTCAAGTAAGTCATCCTGACATTTGTTTTATTTTGATTTTTAGCTATTGGGTTAATTGATAATGGTCTTTCGCATCCCGTAGACCCTGCCGTTGCAAAACGAATACCGGAAAAGACAAAAAAAGTTGATTGGACATGCCATCATCTTCACAAGCATCTTCATTGCAGTCAAGGTTCCCGTCGGTACCACCTTCTTACTGTACCAATTGCCCTCTGAGCTGCTGAGTGAAACTATCGTTGAATGGGTGGAGGCATGGAAAGCATTTTTCTTCACTGCTAGCGTACTTCATGGTAGTTTCTATCCTTTTATGATATTTGGTTTGAGTAGAGACATTCGCAAGTACCTTTCTTGTTGTGACGACCATCCTCGTCACTCTCCTGTTCCAAGATTCTAAAGCTAATTTTAAAAAAAAATTTAGGACCCATTCTTTTGCACAGTCGTTAGCAATGAAGAAAGGGGAGGAACGCAAACGTTTTCGAGCCCACAGTCATCATACCAAATGTATCATGGCAAATGTAAATAAGCTGCTTTGACAGCAAGTATTTAATGTAGTGGATGTGTATAGTCTGTTTTAGCAAGGCACATTACATATTACTGGATGAGTATTGCAGATGAGTCTACAGAGGAACTGAAATCTAGTAAATATTTAATATTAGACGAAACAATATGAGCAGATAAGGCAGCTTGACTACTTTATTTGTAATAAAATTGTATCTTTAATTATGTCCTGTTTAATTTTCTTGCATATGTTATGGTTTGCTATTCTTCGGTCTTCAAGTCTGCAGCAGCACCACCAAGAACAGCCGAAGATCCTTCTTCGACCTAAATTTAATATGAAAAACCATCATCGTTCCATTTGAGTACATAGTATATAACTGCCATTCTACACCAGAACTGGAAGGTGTTAAATTACCTCAATCAGATCGTAGACATGTTCAGTCTCCACCAATAATGGCTGCCTATCTTCACTTTTACCAGCTTTACCATTCCCACCAGATGACGCACCAGGCTTCTCATCAACCACGGCCTCGTATGCATCGTTTGCAAACTCAACCGAGATGGCCTCTGTGGGTGATGACGGGGCCGCTGCTGGTCCAGTTTGAGTAAGTTCATTATCGACACGCTCAGCCCTTTCAATTGTGCCCCCAAAGTCTGGTCGTAGGTTTAAATGTGAGATCCTTTCATTTGCAAAGCGGGCAAAGGCAAATGACGGAGTTGAGACGGAGCTTGTAAGGCCGGACGGAATGTTTATTTGTGGACAGGACGGCCATAGTGAAGTCACAGTGAGCCTGGACAACAAGTCGACAGTTCCAAACATAAAACTTCAGATGAATTATTCCTATAGTTATATTTTATGTACTTACCCTGAACGCCTCCAGTAGAATATGCCCAGCGCAGCACCAGCCAGTAGCAGAATAATAAAAAGGACAAAAAAATAAAGCCCAGCAGTGGACATTCCTTCAGATGCTGCACTGTAGCCGTCCAAATGTTCCCATGATTTGGCTATCGTCACGTCCAATACTGAAGCATCTGGAAAGCATCAAAATAAAAATGTTTTGTGGGCATTGAGATGTGAAAGTGTGGCTCTTTTTTACGTCTGCTCCAATTACCTTTGGAAAGAAACGCCTTGATATTCATGGCCATATGGAAAGCCTCACTAGACTTATTGATCCATGGGACGAGAATAATGTGGGCTCCCGTGTCTTTGTATCGGGTTGCATAACCGTCAATAGACAGCTTGGCACTTTTCAGTTCCTCCTCCAATTTTTCTGCTGTTGCTTCAAGGGAAAAGTCTGGCCTGTGGTTGATCTTTATGTGGTAACCTGCAAAAGTTGACATAAATTTATGACATAGAAATGAAGGGATTTGTAGCAGCTAAACTTGTTACCGCATATTGGACAACAAAATCCATGCGGTGTGATTGGATTGGGACAGTTCTCCTCCTCCATTTTCCCTTCGGGGCATTTGGTCAGTGAGCAAATCTGCCAATTCAGATCCACTTTAAAATGATTTTTCATGTGTGAAATGAATTTTAAAAAAACATTATTTCGTGTACGTGTCTTCTGATTGGTTCTTGGTAATTAACACAAACACAATCCTTCTTCTTTGTAGAGCAGCGCGAATCTTGGATACTGAAGCCGACTCCATTGTTCTTTTTAAATTGAATTGATCCCACTTGGCTGCTCATTAGATTACTAATGTCGGCGTTGCTCAGGCCCTAGAGCAAATATCCAATGAATTGTGTTGAACTAAATTATGAATTACAAAGCCCCAAATGGTAATTGCTTGAATGAACAAATACCACATTTCCTATGTAAAACTTCCGCACAGTTACTGCCCTTGAAATTTGGACTGAGAATGAACTGTTGCCGTTGAATGTAACTGCGTCATACTGACATGGCACCCGCTCAACATGGCCAACTGCTGGATTCGGTCCCTTACTGCCCTTTACGTCCCAGCTATCCGGGTCGTACCATTCTGAAGAATGAGGTTTGAAACTTGCCTCTGTGTTAAGATATTAAATTAGTGCTTACTAGAAATTTAAACCTTTTAGAATTGAGTGTTACATTTTATACAAGCAGTTTTAATTATCGACATTACCTTTAGGTTGACAAGAAGAAGAATCCGAAAATGTGGTCAGGCCTGGTTGAAACAAAATGAAACCATCTGAAGGCAAAATAATCTGCTTTGCTTTAATTTCTGAGGGCATTGAAATCACCGTGGGGTCCATCCATGACGGAAATGAGAAGATTTGATTGCCACACTTTGGATCGTAACCGTCCCAGTTGTCAGCGTTTCCAAAATTTGTGTCCTTTTTCCAGCTTTTTGTCTGGACTTCTGGCTCCGAGCTGTAGCTTTGCTGTAAAATCGCTGCAAAATGAATTGATTATTCTTGTTAAAGTACTCTTGAGTGCATTTTCAAGGTTCTTACCTGCAGTTATAAACGCCCACAATAATGACATTTTTATATAGTTTGAGTATTACTGGGCGAAAATTCGGTCAATAAATTTTGACAACTTTTTAACTTGATTATTAAAATAAAGTTAGAGGTGACTGCAGGACAAGGTCAGATGCTTAAAGCGGACACCATTGTTTCACTGTGAAGTAACATGGAAGGCTGAAACTATGCTGCTGTCATCCCTCCCAAGCATCAGTGTGTAGGACTTGATGAACCACACATGGCCCAGTGTAGTGCTCCAATTTCACATGAGTACTAAAATGTTTTGAAGCTCCCTTACTCGTCATCTCATATTTTATTTCATTTCCAGTAGTGACTTTACAGCAACATTATTGTCATTAAGCTTGCAATCATCACAACATTTGCTATGAAAGCAACCGTTTTCCAATTAGAGCTAAACAAATATGACCTAATGACGTCATAAATACAGACAGAACACACAAATGCATAACTTTTGATCCAGTTTGCTGCTGTTCAAATCCAAAGCTCATTGACGTTACAGCGTCCAAAGCAACTGACCCCAGAGCTGCTTGTACGGTCCCTTTGGGTATCCATGAAAGAGCAATAAAAATGCGTTGTTTCCATGACAATGATGAAACGCATGTAGTCAGGGTTGCTGCAGTGATTACACGAATCTACAGAAACAAATATCTTTGCTACTTTTGATCATTTTGAATGCTAATTTAATGTCTTACAGCTAAAGACAAAGTCATGCACAGGGCCCCTTTCCATAGAAACGTCCAGTCAACTGCATTCAAGTCAGTTCGGTAACCTATGAGGGCAAACAGAAGCGGTTGAAAGACGAACCAAAGGCTCGTAAAACTTTCTTGCAGCCCGTCCTACAAATATTTTTTAACAAAAGAAAAAACATTAGTGGGGGCTTCTTTAATTTACTGGAGTTTTAAAAACGTGGAATGACTCACATTATTTAGCCCATCAAACTTTTTTTGTCTCCAAATTGCAGCCACAATTAAAGTGCCAAGAAAGGCCCCAGCAGGTCCACCTTTGGGAAAACCAATCTGCTGAAGGCCCAGCATACTCATAGTGCCTCCACAAAAGACAACAAAGGTGCGCATGTCATTGCTATGAGAACCGCTGAAGAGGAGTCCAACAATACAGCCCCATATTACGCCAAATGTACCACCAACAATTACTTCCAACGGACCTTTTTCAAGTCCTCTGTACAGTTCGTCTGGAAGTCCAAAAGTCATGTGCGGACATTTGCTAGTTTTAATTAAGCAAAGTTTGAATATTCTTGTGCTTTTTTGGCTTACCTTTCGATAAAATGAACCCTAAGGCAGACAAAGAGAGACAAATTCCTACAATGGCGTCCAAGCCACATGCAGTTTTTGCAATGGCGATTGCACTGTTTGATTTTCCTATTTGAGCTTCAATGGAATTCAAACACGTGACAACAATTGATCCTGACATCGTTCCTATTATGAACCTGCGCATGCACATTAAAATTTAAACAGTTTGGTTCGAAAACGAACTTTATATAAAAGCGACGAACTATTAACGAACCCCGTCATGATTGCCCACGACAATGAAAATTTGAGAAAATAATACGCGCATGCGCTGAAGACAGTCGTTTCCACAAGGAACGGCAATAAGAAAAGCTGGAGCCAAACAGTTTTGAACGTTCTCAATGACACTGGATTCACACTGAGTGCACCTCTTATGAGAAGAACCACGACGGCTGTTGCCCTGGAAAACGATTCGATTGTTGCAAACTACACAATTTTATTTAATACAGGAGACATTTCATATTATTTCAATTAAAAAAACATACCTACAAGGCTCAATCATTCCAGGAGCCATTTTAGCTGCAAATTTTAAGTACGGAGCGTTTCGTAAAACCAACCCTGCCGTAAGCATTCCGACTGCTGGTGGCAATGGCATCGCTTCTACCAGTTTTCCTGAAAACTTTCAATTGAATTAGTTGCTCATTTAGCGTAATACAAAGCAGTGTATTACCCAACACAATGGCGGACGCAATTAATGTCAATAAACAAAGCCAGCTTCCTCCTGCGCATGCCTCATTCGGTCCAAGAATGCTGAAAATAAGAGTCCAAGCTCCTAAAACTAAACAAGGGAACACAAAAAGCCAATCGTAGACGCTCTGTGGTATCCAATTGATTGTGTCGCTTAAAATTTTGCAGCAGGACTGTTTCTGAATGCTACTGGCATGTTTCTCCAACTCGCTCCCATCTCTGTTCACTTGGTCAACGTTCACAGTTTGATTCTTGTTTTCATCCTGAATGTGTAGTGGTCCAGTATAATCGCCATTAAGATCCACCAAATTAGGCGAGCTCCAACATACGTTTAAGTTTAAATTTGAAGAAGATAAAGCCAGTGAGTTGACATAGCAATGCTTTCCTTCCTTGGACGACTCCATGAAGAAGATCACTACAAGAACACGCAGTATCCTGTGAGGTGTGAGAGTAACATATAATATTAAACTTGCTATGAGCTTTGGATGATGACAATGGCATCGATTTTGACGTTCAAGGTTGTATGCATAAATGATAAGATACCTCGTTAGAATCCTTGTGTTAATTTGAATATGGAAGCTCATCTACTATGTGGGAAGCATTGCAGCAGATTTATTGCTATTGTGTTACACAGTTTCTTTCATTACAATTACTGAGGACTGTTATAGTGTAGTTTTGAATTACAACATAGTTTGCATTAATTAGAGCATTCTAGATTCATCTATGTATTGTTGGGCTAGGTTTATGCAACTGAAAATTAAATTTATACACCATTCTAAGTGACTGCCAGCATGCTGAATTTTCACCTCAAACAAGGAGCTAAAATTTATTTCAGCACCAAATTTAAATGCTAAGAACGAACATTACTGTATCGCTGAGAGAAATAGTATGGAAGTATACAATATTTCTGCTGTCGTCATACCAACGGACCAGTAGTGCAGTGGCTATAACTTGATGAAATACACATTGCCAGTGCCCCGATTTCACAAATGTATTGCTTAAACACTTGATAGTGACTACTTGGGAATGAGGACAGAGCAGATTCCGTGACCACTATCACCTACGTCGGCGTCTAATGAGGGAATATGTAGATAGGGACTTCTTGTAATTACTTATCCCACTCTTGTATGTACCCGATGGTAGGAAATTAAGCCTACACACTTGAAACTATAATTAGTTGTTATATTTTTGTAAAATCTACTTTCCTTATACCCTTCCGAGCGGGACGTGTGGCTTGTTGCTGCATGCTAAAACACTTGTGAGCCCCAGCATACAGTGCAGTGCAACGAAGACTCGAAATAATTCTTCCAACAGAAGGTACAACCCTCGGAAGATGCGGAATATACGTACCTGCCGTCTGTGTGTATTCGCCTCGTTTGTCATTGATCATTGCGCTAAAAAGCCAATTCATGTATTTCAACGCCTGATTTTGACGAATAAGATGTAGCCAAATAATTACCCCACGAGTCCAGCCAAGTCCACAGCCGCGAAGAAGAAAAGGAAGGCGCACATGAGGTGCATTAGAGCCGTCTCCAGAAAGCAAATCATGTAGTAGCCAAAGAAGACTGCACAAGCCACGATTTCCATAGTGCTCAGATTATGTGGATCCGGCAGGACAGAGGAGATGAGTTCGGGTGACCAAGGTCGTACGACTGCAACCATGACGATGAAAGGAATGTTGATCCATATAGAATAGAACAGGATCATGATGATCTTTTCGCATACTTTGACCAGTAGGGAGACTTTAGTCATGGCCACAATGCCGTTTTCTGAATTATTAAAGTGATACATTTACTTCGATCATCAATATCACCATTGAACTTGTAAGCCTTTGTAATCAAGAATTAAAAGTTCACCTGGAACATGCTGCATGAATTCCAAGTGGCCTCGGACAAAGCTTGTCATTTCATCTCGCTTGAACAGAACGTGGGTCTGTATAAGTGCACAAGTGGAGTGGAAAAGCGTGATGAATTGCATTAGATCTTTTCAATGGACGATGCAGTTGGGCCTCTGTTTATCTGGATGCAACAAAAAAGAATGAAATTAAAGTAGGATAGACAAATGGCAACGTTCACACGCCAGATATTGAGATCGATGATTTGCGGCCCCTTCAGATTTTTGCTCCAAATGTACGGATGGCAGTGGATCCATGGGCTGAGAATGAAGCCCCGTCGCAAAAGTAGTTTAAATATTTTTCGTTGATCCACTCCATTAGGACCGAGTGTAAACATGGATTTGATTGCCGAGTGGAAGTACAGAAATATGAATACTTGACGCTAGCTGTGTCCTTAAGTTAACATATTCCATTCCTTACATATCTCGTACCGCAATACACAGTCAATGACATACTTTTCCAAGTTCAACCAAGCACTCAAGTAGTAAATACCAATAGATAGTATTGCTGGAAATATCTGGATTCATTATCGTTACCATCAAACGCAGTTTGAAGAATACTAATCTTTCAAGCCATCTCCGGTCAAATTATCGCTATTATAAACTATTCAAGGCCACTTCATACAAGATAGGGATGTGATGTGACACGTGCGGAAGCAAATCGGCATGACTCACATCCCGCGAGGTCTCCCTCAGCCTGTCATTACGCAAGCATGTGACAGTTTTAAAGAAAGCAGATAATCCATCTAATTCTGATCGTCCCTCAACACTTCAAAAAATAGAGCACGTCCTAATTTACAACACACAGAATGATTTAATGGGGGTCAAGTGAAAATCTGAAGCCTAGCTATAAATACTGCTGAGCTTAATGATTTCCATGTAAGAGTAAAAATGCCACTCACTTCAGCACGTTGTCTTGGACCCATAACATTATTAGCCTCATAGCTCACATAAAAGTTGTTCCATATCAAATACAAACGAAGATTTCGGTTTTTAAGGCAAAATGGTCAGAGCTTGGTACTACAAGGATTCTGATGACGACCAGCGTTTACCTCACCAGCACGATCCTCCACAATTCGTGAGTGTGAAAGAGCTCATGGAGAAAACTGGAATAATCTTTTGGAGGGTAACCTTGAACTCACTTAGTTATGCCTTATGCCTAATTTAAAGTTCGAATTGATGCAGTAAATTGAAGTGATAAGGAAGTTTTAGGGATGTGAAGCATGCAAACCGCACGTTACTGCGGCAATTTGAAATTCAAAATCGATGACTAGAAATAAGGCATTACGGACTAATAAATGCAATTTTATTAACTTATTAAGCTAAATGCGGATCTTGGCGAGTGTGATCCAGATTTCCGGCTTATCAAGAAGGAACGGGGCTACAGCTACCAAGGTAGTGTACCATAATTTGCGTACAACGGGATCATGAAGATCCGTCTTCCTTGATGCACTGACCATCAACATGTTCTCTATATTTACTTGCAGAACTCATAGAAGTCTCACCTAGCACGCTGCCTAATTACGAACAAAAAGTGAGCAGCTGCACTTAAGATGTTTAATTTCGTTTTCGTTGTCATTCTTGTTGCAACCCCTTAAACTTGGTAAACAAATCTCTTATATGCATGTCACATTTAAATTCAGCTCAAGAATTTCTTCACCGAACATCTCCATGATCACGAGGAAATTCGTTTCATTCTGCAAGGCTCCGGTTATTGGGATGTGCGTGACCATGAGGGGAAGTGGATTCGTTTTGAAATCAAAAATGGCGATATGCTTACATTGCCCCCAGGCATGTACCACCGCTTCACGTTGGATACTCGAAATTACATCAAAGCTATTGCCCTCTACATAGACGTCCCATCCAGAATCCAGCATTCGAGATCACATTTCGCAGAT
>JAQIWI010001924.1:0-14139 GCA_034698825.1 Deuterosminthurus bicinctus
GAGGCACCTGAACTTGCGGTCGACCTCATGTCCTAATTACCGTATCAATACCGGCGGCAAACTTTTCGCCCGTAGTGATTGAATAAAAATCCTGTCATAAATAACAACATCTGACATTTTGCAAACTCTACAACTTCAGTTTGCATAGGACCATGTGCATTCGTGTGCCCGTTGACACAAAGGATTACGCTGAATCTCGTAAATATTTTAGCAGCATAACAAAGTGAATTCATGAGATGAGCCGAGGGAAAAAAGTATCTGCCACACTTAGAGATAGCACTGCCGCCTTTCATCACCAAGCTTGACATTGTAAATAATAAATTAAAGTCAAATCGGGGAATAACCCGGAAGGCTGGATAAAAAATACAAAAGTAAACAATGTCCGATGAATACTTCATGCTACTAGCATAGGGCAGTGTCTTTCTTTGAATTCAAATTTAACTAGTACTGCATCAAAACTCAATGCAATAGTGTGTGTCAAAGGACAGCAAACCGAGGCATTAATGTCGACAACCCGATTTCCGACAAGCTTCCGAGAAGCGTCTTCTTTGTCATCTACCCTCGGCATGTTGCAAGGAAGTGCGCCTGCAGACATGACAGTAGCACTGATAATTCTGAATGAACAGTTTGAATATTTCATAGGGGATTTTTATCAAAGACTTGTCGGAAGCGAATCCATGCTTCAAGTCCGGTATTATTCTTAGCCGGAATGTTGGGAATATGGCCACTCGACCCGAGCGGATTTGGTGTCGTAAGTAGCACCTTTAATACTTGTGGGGTGCTCTATAGTGACGCATCAAGTTAATCAAACAGCTTGAGGCCTGGCTACTTCGCCACGTGCATTCATTAAGAGAATTAATAGAGGCTGTCACCTGTGACACTTGAACCGAGAGTAATTACATCCCACCAATCAATCCATCTGCTGTGAATTCGTGAATGGACATCTCCTTGATGATGCTCATCTGAGTATTTTCATATTAAAGTCATCATTTCAATCATATGGTCCACCCCTCCACTACTGTTAACGTTGACTCATACTTGCCACACCGATGATTTACCTAAATGAAGCGCGTGTGCGAGTCATTAAATCCGCTTTAATTTACTCACACCAATTCACATAGTGATGATGCACATTTTTTAAAGCAAATGTCCGAAGTCAATATGCACGAAAATCACTAGAGCTTACAGGGGTAATTATTGTGACAGTACTTCATCTGTTAAATCAACTTACAAGCATGAAATTCAAAAGACAAAAGAAGTGCGCCTACAAAAGCAACACAGCGTGCACTGTCATATGGTGGAGGAAACATAAGAGGGATTCAACATGAAAGACAACATTTCTACAGACAATTATTCATTTTTTATTACATTCGGAACTTAATAGGTGAGACTTTTAGCACGTAATTCAGTCTCACAGTTCACACATAATTTGTGGTTCTCCTCCTCATAGCTAATCATATGGGTGAAAGAGGCATTCCACGTCATTCCCCATCATAATAATGGCAGTCAACCTCAATTGCCCTACAAGAATGAGGGGAGGGTTGAGTAAAATCATATGCAGATGTTCCGGCTTGAACTCATCATTAACTTGCTGTCACCATTTGGACGAAGTATACTATGTATTGGAAGCCATACAGCCATTGCGGTTCATTAATTACCTTAAATGTGCGACTCTGTGTGAGATGATTAGGGCACCTGGTCTGTGCTTTGTGACCATTTTCACATTATTATTGCAACTATTCATCCAATTGGTAGATATTAATTCTAACACCAGGGGAATAAATGGATCCAGAAGTAGCTATCGGGCGAGGGCAGTAAAAGTGACCAAGTGTGTGTGGGACGCACGTGTCGGGGAGAAAGTGAAGCTGTCCGAAAAAATTCAATAATTGCTCCAGCTTAAGCTAACACAACTTCCGCTCAGGTCGCGTGCCGGATAGCATAATGGAGTGACCACCGTCCATCTTTCTCTGTTGGGTTCCGACGACGGGCATTGAAATGGAGCAAATAAAAGCTACGAGAAAGCTTTCAACATTGCCGCACGTCGTCTGACATTGTATTGTCCACCCCACTGACCAGTGCGGTTTCCTCTTACACATTATCTACCGTACATATTTGTCACTTCCGTTGCTAAATTTAGACGTCGTGTGAACTGCCTGTTTAACATGTTATTCAAAATGGACTAGTGAATTTATTGAACAGAGCACATGTGGAGCACAGAAGGAATGTGTTCACGGTAGTAAAAAAATATTACGACCGTTTTAATACAAATGAGAGTCTGAATGGAAACGAAGGGAATTAATGAATGTCAATTTTCTTGTTCAAATTGAATAGCGAGTGTAAAAAGGTGCTCATAAATGTATAAATGAAGCTAAATGTAAGTGTGCGCGTATGAAAATTCCCTAAAGAGCGCATTAATCTTGGTAGTAAAGTAGTAGCTTCTTCTTACTGCTGATGTAAGGGGATGAAGAGACCCGAGCAACTATCCCATTACCCGCGTGCAAAGTTGATCATAAAATTGGGTTGGAATGTCAGCGAGAGAGAGACAGAGAGAGATGGAGATTGTCTTGTGTTCTCCCTTCCGTTTTATGGCATAATCAAGAGCTCTGCATGATGCAAGGATGCTAAAACTATGTAATTATTTTCTTAAATACCTCCTTGCAAGACAACCCACAGGAGGGGACGACACTTTAAGTGACTGTGAAAGAGAGACAGAGAAATTCTGTACCTTTGGTCATGAGTTCTTGTTTGTGTGCATTTGACTCCGATGAAGAACAAACTGGCAGAGTATGCAGTTCAATTATTATTACAACCAGTCGCTCGGGTATTATTTGAAAACGGAAACAATATCTAAGTTGCATGGACTGACTAACTTGAAGACATAAAGGAGTGCAAGGGAAGAGTATGAGAGTGTAGTGCGATGCAAGGGTGTCCTGTCTGTACGTGCGTCTGACTTTTACGAGTCGTCATGAAGCGAACATGTGAAATGAACTTTATGCAAATTGGTCCCCTTGTCGTGTCGACGTATTTTTAACGTGCTCATTAATTATGGGTTACATGCTGGGCTATAAAACTGGAGCTCTTTCTGGTCCTGTCGTTCTCCAGCCTTCTCTCCCTACAATCTCATTATCTGCCGCTAAATCCAGCAAGCACTGTCAACCAGAGAAAATAGCAATTATTGAACAGGCCGACCGCGTCAATACTCACATTTTCATTCTCTCTTTCACATGTAATTCGAGAAAATGAAATATTTTTTCGCATCTCCGCTCTCACTAAAAACACTGAAGATTTTAAAGCATTAACTTGAGGCCTGAGTTAATTAGAGATTTTTCTCTCCTCCTGTTTTTATTACAAGCTCATTTAACTCGCTTACGAGCAATTGAATATCCAACACTTCCCGCACCCCAAACCATTAGAGGAGGGCTCCTCATTATGGACATTCACTGTGGTAAACTCTAGTAATTCCAAGCTTCCAGTGTGGAACATATAATCGAGGAAATGTGATACGGAACCAAGTGGTGAATACGACTCGTGCGCGGCGTAACGAATAACATTTGATTCCATTGCAAGAATGGTAGGTCAGTATGGGGAAAAGCGTGGGCGTCAGTTAGACACGAGGCCGTGCAAAGTGAAGGAGACAACAATAGAAATAAGAATGACTGTTTCACGGCTTCCCGATCATCATCAACATCATCATCAATATAATGACAAGCTGATGGAATAGCAGTCCGTGGCTTCTAATCGTCCCACCATCAAGTGGACACGCTGCTCCATGGATTTGATTTTCTAAACCTCTGACAATCTTTCGCTGTTTGCAACTAATTACATGACGGATTTCTCCCATTCACCACGTTATTTTCACTCCACAATCAAGCTCACACGTGACCTTTCCTCCCGTCATGAAGTTTGTGTACAACTTGCTCGATGGGGACATACGTTGGTCCTTACGGGAACTATAATGTGAGTCGAGTTGCAGCTCGATTGAATGGAAGGCCGACGCTAAATGAAAACAGACGCTTGTTATAAATTAATATTGAGATTCTTAAGTGGTTGTTGTCATTTTCGAAAATAATTTTCACTCTTTCAATGTGAAAGGTCCCTTAATTTTTTCCTTGTGACAAGTGACAATAGGTGGCACGCATTTTTCTTCCTTTTCTCGAGTCCCTTTTCACCTGTTCATTGTGACTTGATAGTGTGAGACTGTGTGCTCATTGATGTATATTAATGGCAAAGGGTTTCACATGGATCCCGCCGTTGTATTTCATGGAATACATAGCCTTATAAGAGAAGACAAGGTGATTTTTCAACTCAAATTGACTGTCAGGTGAGCATGCAGTGAAATTTCAAGTGTGAATTTTGCTTTTATTTTCATGGCTCCATGGGACGTCTGGCGCATAGGTAGGAAGCATGTGTGGAGTTCATGCGTGTGTGAACGTGCCTGGATAATGAGGCTGCTTTGAGAGTTGCAAAGGCTGGAGAACTTGCCTCCGTCTGGATGCAACGACATGGAAGCAACCGATGATGCCTGCCTCATGAGCTATTTACTTGCGTTTGGCCTATTCGATGGATAATTAGACGGGAGGGAAACAAAGGTGTGTGTCACATCCTGTCCCTGTTTGCACTTATTTGGATTAAAGGAGGATTGATTTTCGATTAAAACTAATTTGTCCAATTTCTTCCGCCAGCCTTCTTGAGATAATGACTCTATTTTGTGGTCGTGACCACAAGAGAACCTGCCATGAACACAGCCCTCCAATGTTCAACCCTCATTGGTCTGACGACGACGAAGAGAAATTCTCCAGCTGTGTAAAGTGCGTGTAACCAAATGGATGGTCTAACTGAAATTACCATGGGATGGCCGAATTAAATATAGACGAGTTCACACATAGGATGATGACCATTCAAAAATACCAATCTGCATGGCTACCCCAAAGCCACCACCGCTTTCGAGTTGTCGCGTGACCAAAAACTCATCCACAGGTGTACGCATTTCCATGATCTCGCGTGATAAATCACCCAATATGTATCTGACTAAACTGACAGTCCGTTCCACCTCATCTAACGTAAGCTTTGGCACAGGCTTTGGCTATTGCAGTTTATGAACTCAATTTTATGTCCAGTCCCAGCTACCTGCCCTATGTCTAAATGACTCTCTAGTCAAGCCATCTGGCATGTCACTCAAATGTTCCATATCGTCTCATCAATAAATGTGCTACAGTTTTATGAACTCAAGAGCTAATAAATCATTGCTTTTATTGTCACAGCAAAGGCAGTATAAATGGCAATGACTCATTATGACCTTGCACCCAGTTTCAAAATTCGTTTTTCTGTGTGAAAACAAGTGGGATTTCTTGTCCAACAAAAGAACGTTTAATTATTGGAAAAAACACAGCAAAGTAATCAGATTGTGTATGGCAGCGTAACAAGCATACCAAGCGATGGGTAACAGCAGCTAACACAAACAAATATACACAAGAAATTATGTTTCCAGGTCACTCTACGATAAACAGAGTATCTCAAGGGTACCTAAACAGCATGCATAAATACTGTCCTATCTGCACACTGGACATGGCCCGTGGGGTCAACATTTGTACAAGATTGGGAAACAGCAGTCTTCATTGTACATTAAATGTGGTAACGATATTGACTGTCCAGCTCACTTTGTGGAGAGTTGTGAGGCAAACTGTGTCGATAGATACATTGTCTGGAGCTGTGCCACTGGAAGTGGAAACATTCTCCACGATGCCAGTAAATAAGAACTCCTAGAGTTCTGTAGGTACACCCAAAGATTTAAATAATCCCTGTGGAAATGTACTCCAGCCTTAATTAATTAAGGTTACTGTCATCACCGGGAAGAACCCGATCGAAGGACAGGCCACTCATCATACAGCTGAGCAGCTATCGTCTAACGCCGTTATATAACTGGAATCGTCACCATTATGAGACTTTGCAATGCACACTACTGAACTGCCCATTGACTCCTAACTGCATTTTAATTACTTTTGATTTATTTTAATAACCATTGTAATTGTAATCGAGTAAGCTTTTTTCTGTATTATCGGGTAAAGCAATAGACCCATAAATGGTCTGAGCTAAAGGACATATATACTGACCCACAATAATAAATAAAATCACATTGTGAATTGAGGTAGCTCGAATTCTTGTTTCTCTTCTTCAGAAAGTGAAAATTGGTATAATTACCTTGATCTTATTAGTCTGACAAGCGGTCGAGCAGTAGTTATTGCACAAGCAAATCACGATTTTTATCACTCGTTATCGTATCGATATCTCATTATACTTTCTTCTTCTTACACGACACTTGAGTATCCTGATGATTGGCACCTGTTACTCTAGCGCTACATTTAATTACAGACCACACATGCCGTGAGTGGAAATTTGAATTAGTTATATGCGTATTATCCAGATTGCCTTGCATCTGATGTGATGTGTCGTGAAGCAGTTTTGTAGGGTATTGTGGTGAGATGTACAAGCTCATTTGCATGCTAAAACCTACCATTGCGGTTACAATCACCCGTTCACTGTAAATCAGCAGCGGTTAGGCTCTGGACCTCAAACCATTCATCCGTGAAATCGTTCCGTTATGAGATCTTAAAGATTGTCTTGTTGTTTACACAAGTTGAGAAAAACTTGTTTTAATATTAAAAGCCGTCAATCGAACCGCTCATTCGTAAGCACTATATGATACTTGTGCATGAATTACCATGCAAAAGAGGCCACCCTACATGAATCTGAAGACGAGATGGTAACAGACGAGGGACAATTGGAGAATTGAAAAGAAATGACCGAGTCTGTTTCCTCTCATAAAATACACACAGACAGTCAAGAAAGAAGCCGGTCGGAGTAGTCAGATTGGTCCTATCTACGACGTTGAAGCTCCATTGTGTGACCGTCTCCTATTGAACACTACTGCATACACAAAGGCAACACAAGTATTAGCATTGGAGGATGATGATGATGAGAAGGACGATTATTATATTGCTTCCTTCTATCCTTTTATTGTGCGCCTAAGAAACGGAGAGAATCTTTCTATTTTTTAGGCTCAGCATTAAATTCTCTTCTGTCATCGCCCATTTCCCTAAGTCAACAACGAGCGAGCTGAACAGAGAGGAGGGCTATGGTTCCTTTTAAAAGGCAATCATCCGTATTCTAAACCGTTTGGATATCTTCATGAATTTATTGTACAGGAAATTTTAATATTTAAACAGTAACAAATCTGTTGCAGACGTATTCACATATATAAGTACAGACGGAGAATATAACAAAGAAGGTAAGTTTAATGTACCATGAGCTAAATTAAATATGCGTGTGAGCATCAATCAGTCATGTAGAAGTTTAACGAGAGATTAGCCCTCTACTCTTGATGCAGGCCGACTATGAGCTTATTCAAAGAAAGCATCTAAGAACGTGGTTTTCACATCATCATAAGACCAACTTGTTACATCATTCTTACAACTCACCTATGCTTTTGTGTGTCTCTTCTGAGGATCTGATTTACATACGTTCTCCATGCTATCGTATACTCAATAAAATTATTTTAGAATTGAGCTGGTAAGGGTGAGATGTGAAAGCACTTGCATGTGTGAAAGACAGCGGCTGTGTGGACCCTGTTAGTAGGAGTTTCGGATGGCTGATTACCTGTGCGCAATGAGGGGGTATACAATGGAAGCGCTGCAAGTCAGTAAGCCTTGACAATGTAGTGAAAAGATGATGTGTACAAACCTCTAATGTCTTCTTAAATGAGAGCCCATGTATAAAGTACACAGAGAGGTGAGTGCAAGTACAGTGTCAATGTAAAGAACGGTCGGTCGTGGGAGCGTCTGGAGATTGATCTGCTCCAACACAAGAGTCGACAAGGTTCTACACACGTTTACGAGAGAACAGGCATTATAACAGACGAAAATAGCCGATTAATCGTCCGGAACGACATGACTTTTGTCCACTATTCTCCAAGTCTTCTCTCCCTGGTCCTCACAAGCACATTACAAATGGGTTCCGGTTCAGTATCCCCACAACAAGTGTGAAGGAGATGAAGAAAGAAAACCCTTTGGGTCCTTTCTCTGCGGATGGGAAATTTTCCTTTATGGCCCCTTAGTGCAATAATGAAATACGCCGTTTTCTTCTCTCTTGCTCACACTGCAGCAGTTTAATGTAACACATTGTCCCTCCATGTACATTTTAAATAAGCTATTTCAATTTCAATACAAATTTCTTGCCCATTACCAGCTTTAATCGACAATAAAATCTCCGTTGCGAATCAGAATTCATGGCCTCTTCCCAGCTGTTTTCTTCTCCCTCCTTTACTACGTCGTCTTCAAACTTTTCTGCG
Organism: Deuterosminthurus bicinctus; assembly: GCA_034698825.1. Taxonomy (NCBI): domain Eukaryota; kingdom Metazoa; phylum Arthropoda; class Collembola; order Symphypleona; family Bourletiellidae; genus Deuterosminthurus; species Deuterosminthurus bicinctus. The sequence goes on from JAQIWI010001924.1 coordinate 8,345, forward strand.
AGAATTTCATCTGTTTTGCAACTGTTGCAACAAGGGAACAATTGTCCAAAAATTAACGGCTAAGGGTTGCAAAAATGATGGACGAATTATTGTTAGATTTTATGGCAAACATTTTCAGCCCTGCAGACATTATCAGCTGTAGTATGTGAGGAGAAAAATATTAAATATTTCAGTAAATGAATTTTTAAGACCGTAATAGCGAGACTGTACTGTGTGGAGTCACATTTCATTGCAGGTGGCCAGAAGTGAAGCCAATTGTGCTTTTGCTGAGGGAAATATAATGCAACCACATGGCGATAGTCATTCTAAATGCCATTAACCACCGACTTACTATGCCTAATTATTATTGAATTAGCCCACATTAAGATGCGTGCTATGAGAATGAGCATTGAAAGTAGCCGCTCTGTCGTAACCGACATTTGCATACAGCGGCCAAAATTGACTAGAGTCATCATCCTGACCAATGTGTATCCACGAATGCGTATGATGGGAGCATTAGGATGCTTTCACAAGTGTGTTGAGTGTACTAAGAAGATTATCTGCGACTAAAAAACCTTGTTTATTCTACCACTTGGCTCAGACTAATAAGTATCAAAGCTCTTGCACCGCACCGTATGGACTTTTCAGGAGGATGACTATGCGGCTAAAAAAAGACATCAAGAGGGACAGGAGATCAAAATGAGAGCAGATGATGATGACAAAAAAAGAGATTGATCTGATGAGGGGAGAAGAAACAGTAGTGAGCTCTGTAAGCCAACCATTTGCACAATGACAATGACACTTTTTCTACTAAAAATCGGATTTAATCCAAAGAAAAAAATAATGTTTGGTATATCAGTTTTTGGGGTGGATTTTAAACAGAGGGGATATTGCGGGGGATTAATGAACACTTGTCAAGTGTAGAATAAACATTTACGCAACGGCACACCTGTCCGTCATTAACAACAATGATTAGCCTCCTTATTGGTCTCCCCTCACTTCCTCATGTGCACACATGCACAACCAGCTTAACATTAGAAATCCGCAGTGGCAGTGCATATGCAGTCCGAAGTTTTTTCAGCTTTTATTATTGTTACCATAGCTTTTGGCAAAACATTATGGCCACACGGTATTAACTCCTGGCGAGAGGATCAATGAGTCTTTCACCCGTATCCAGCTAAATCTCAATTCTCTGTGCACACAGGTGGACGGATTTCACGCTTTCATTAGTCATTCTCCGTGTCATAATAATAGTTGAAAACCCGAGTAATTTTTAAATGCTAGCCGCTCGTACTATTATTACTCACTACAGCGAACGATTGCAATGTGAGTAGCAGAGCTACAGTGGATCTCATGTTCAAGTCAAAAAGGTTTGGTGTAAGTAATTTATCTAATAGACAAGGAATCCTCTAAAGTCAAGTGTAATTAGTAAGCGACAAGCGTGTTGGAGAGCGGTGTGAGACTTACACTCACACACCAGCCTCCGATAAACATGTGATAACGAAGTGAAGAAGGAGGTGGAAGATTCATTAGGAAAAGTGGTGAAAAAGGGTTTGAATCAGTTCCACAAGGGGTAAAAAGTTTAAAGTAGCCCGTCAATCAATCCTATAGAAGTGTATGTGTGTGAGTATGTGAGTATCGTGTTAATAATAATGTGTTCTGTTTGCTTAGTCCTACCCTTTTACCCGTCCGATGTGTTTGGAATTATGTGTTCTGAAGAAGGAGACCGTTTTCAAATGACTCCTTCGCTACACTATGTAATGGAGTATCTGTCTCCGAAGAAATCCATTATTATCCGTCGAGAAACCTCCACACACAATAGCCTGAATCCAACGTGTAGGCTACTATAGTAGCAGATAATATGGAAATGCTCGCTGTCTGAGATTTTAAAATGGGTTTAGGTTTCAACAACTCCTTCTCGTTGTTAGTCTGGACGCAGAGAATGTAAATAAATGTTGTTGAGATGTGAATGCAATCAGGGAGAATATTTTTCCTTGTCAGGATTCCATAGGACTTAATCTGTTCCACAAGTCCCTAGATCATTTCTTGTCAATCTTCGCGTACATTGGAAACAGAAAATGCCCTCCCTTCTTTAGGTGCAAAGGGGCAGTGGTTCGAAGGGGATTATGTCTTACTTGATGCCGTTGCATTGGCATAACAATTTAATGTTATACATTCAGACAGTGAATTGTCTGCAAAATAGAGCTTGAGGTATATTTTAAAATGAAAAAATGAGTTCAAAAGAATCGGTTACTTCAGCAAAATTAGAACTCGGACATAGAAAACAAAATGAAGGGTTCATTTTTCATGACATCGTGCGTATTCACGCTCCAAGTGGGGGAGTGCGTATGCACAGTAAATCCCATAAGGAATTCTTCGGTTCATCTTCTCATATTGCTAACTGCATTGACTTCCATGTCCCACTGGAACCAAGATAGACAGAGAGGGTGAGAGTTCTCCCCATTTTTTTCCTCTCTCGCTCTCTTTCCCTGTCAAGCCTACCCATGTGTCTATGTTGGTGAAATGAAAGATGTCTTCTCTCACGCTATTCTGTACACACATCACTTCTGTTACACTCTTTTAATCTGCCCTCCTTAACACTAGTGAGAGTGGGAGAGAGAGAGAAGGCAAATTTCTCTCCTATTCCACACTAATTGTTTCTCCTTCGTCTCCTCCTTGTTGGCCAATTTTTCAACGGAGACAGCTCCTCTTGAATATTTCATAACGACCGAAGCATTTTTCCTCGTCCCATCCTGTCTACCAAAACTTCAGGCTAAAAAGCCCCTTTCCACGTAATGCACCCACGAATACACACGCTTCTTTTCTTCTCGCTCTCCACTCAATCAGGACTGATTAAGTCAATGCTTTAATCTCGTACTTAATTCCTGTGCGTCACACTTGTCTCAAGAAATGCTGGTGTAAGCATTCCTCCTATCTCTTCGTTCCCACTCCAGGGATTAACAACTCAAGGCACTCTCACACTGAGTTTTTTTCCGACTTGAATTTATTTCCACGTGAAATCGCATCACTTACGTTAAGGTGGAAGTAAATTTTTTCCATGCGAATTGAACTTGCAGCTTTCTATTTGTTTACAGTTATACATCAGACTTGGTTGTAAATATCTGGCTGCATAGGGATTTGAAAAAGAGACAAAATTCAGTTCCATAGCTTAAGTGCTGGATGGGGGCAATCCGGTAAAAGAGATTTGGCAAAATATGTGACGGCTTGTCTATTTGTCTGTTGCAGTGTCTATTTAATCAAATATGTGCGTGCTGCTTCGCTTTCATTGTGAAGCATGCTGAATGCAATCATTTAGACACGTTGCAGTCTGCAAGTAGTTAAGACCACGAGGGTGGTAGCCTCTCAGGAATACAAATGATGGAATTTGCACTGCCATAGCGAAGAGAAAAAACCTTGCAGAATGCTACATGTGTGACAAGAGGAATGAGGAGGGAGCTTAAATCTTAATGGAACCATCTGCTTTCTAAGGTGTTTGTGTGTGGCAATTTATACGTCACCTCCAGCATACTTTACATTCGTTCACAAAAGATGCTCTTGTGCATTTTATGTATCGGCTAAAATATTCCATCCGTATATGGTAGCTCTCCACGCGCTTTTTTTTGCCACTCTGAAAATAGTTCAGAAATGGCAGATTCTTGTCAGGAGTGCTTAAGCTTTGAATTCCATTACTTTCGCACTTGACGGCAATCGCATGGCATGATGAGGATAAGTGTGCATGCTTTGACTAATACTGAGGCTGACTTTACTCGAGCCCTAAAGATCGGTACACCACAGTCTAGAATTCTCAGTCTAAATTATCGTTTACGCTGGTCTTAGTCCCTGAAAAACGGACATTACTCGGAACACCACCTTTATTCTGTACCGAGATGAGCTGACTTCGCATGAACTTGAATTGTAATGACCCTTGTCACCATTATAGTTCGTATCAATCAGGTTGAATAGCCAGGGTGCAATCAGTGCAAGTGAAACTTAATAGAAACTGATGATGAGAGTCACTGGTCGTACTGCATGAGATCGAGGCTGCCTTGCAGTTGTGCGGAGATGTGGAAAAGACTTAGCATCCCAGCTATAGCTTAGAACTACAGCGGCTGTGAGCTCTGTGGAACTCTCTTGCGTTTAATGTCCCAATAACAGTCTCTCCTTTGCAGCGGTGAGGAAGAATGGAGGACGACGGCGAAAAGTTATAGAATCATTTACCTTTTGTCTCTTCCCCTCCGAATTGAGTCATTTGTACAGATCAGCTCCTCAGCAACCTCCTGCAGCCGCAATGATCTGCGAAAAAGCAAGATAGAGGAATTGTTGACGTCGCCGTCTTCACAGTAAATCGAAATTCAAAGCCTCACAATAGATGTGCTGAAAGTGACACGAGGCCATTTGAGAGGCAGAGTTCTTTTAAAGGATGTCACATGTGAACATGATCGTTTGTTTGAATGCTCATCCTTATTGCTGGTCTATTATTTCCTGGAGCTTTTTTATCCCGCCAAAAGCTCCAGTTAACTACCACGGATGAGTCCTTCCAAATTGACTTGAACCATTTTTTCCTATACAAAGATGACAGTAGAAGACAGATAGGCCGGAATGGCCCATTTCAGAATAATGCCCACTTCCCTTCACTCCTGCCTGCGCCTGTCTGGCTACCAATTTCCTCACTTCGCATCAATATTCTCAATTCATTTGAGCCTTTTCTCATCGCCTCATTTTTGGAAATAGATTCACCAAGATAAGCTAGGTATGCGAGGCAAAAAAACTCAGGCATTCAATCTACCATATTGCTTGCATTGGCAAGGGGTGTGATGTGGTAGACCGCGAGGGGCTTTACGTGAGTTGAGGCTACTTGCCAAGTCCATGAAACCCCAATGAAATTGTGTGGTGTGAGAGGAGGATGTTCGTAGAAAAACTTTGCTTACTTAATCTCCCTAAGCTCGTCGTCACAAGTTTCTTTTCATCGCATAATTTTTGCAGAGCACTCGGGAGTTTTTGAATTTAAGTGTGACTACAGATCTACCAAGCTCTTATTTCACTCGACACTGCTCGTCTGGGAGGCTCATTTGCATAAATGCGTACGATTTTAAGGAAGACTCAAGTATTTACATTTCAACCGTAAGATTTCCGCCGACTGTTGACGGTTGTGTTGGGCTGTTTTCCATACATGTGTCTTGGGTGAGTGTACTTACGTTCGGCATGAAGGAGGAATCTGGTGTATGTAGCTGTCAGATCCAGTAGAGCAATAAAAGCCTCCCAGGTTTCTTTACGGCATCCTCAACTTCAAATGCGGCTTCCAAATTTGCAAATCACCCTTTAACGGAAGCCGGGAACGTGACCCATTGAATTTAATCGAGGAGAAATCAACTCGACTCTTCATCCCTTCACACACGGAAAGCTGTCATCCCTGTCATATCTTTGTGCAGTGCATTTAACTACCAGCACATCACCACCGTTGAGCATATTATACGACCAGCTCCATTTCCGTCTTTCTTTCTAATACTCTACCCACTCTGTAAATAATAATGCGCAACAAAACAAAATGGAAACAGTTTCCCTACACCGACACAGCGGAGCCTTTAAAAAGACTACTGGAGAGATTAAATCCCAGCTCCATTTGCTTCTTGGATGTCGTCCCCGGTTATATTAGTTTTTATTATTATGATTATCTTGGAGTTGCTGGGGTAAGAGCCTTACATGGTGTCAGCATGACATGGGGGAAGAAAACCATGCGACAGTTCATAAGCTATTTCTTTTTACAAGCACCAGTAGGGGTTCATAAGCCCCTTTTAAAGAACTCTTTTCCATCTTCC
>JAQIWI010001925.1:0-14134 GCA_034698825.1 Deuterosminthurus bicinctus
GTGTGAGTCGATTTGGGAAACATTGTGAATTAAATAGATATAAAAAGCATTGGGTTTGAATTGTCATTCGTCAACCTCTGAGTTACACAAAAACAATCATCGATAACCATCGTACTACCCCATTGGATCACATCGACCACAATTTAGAATTCTTAGAAAAAGTCGATCAAGTGTTAGCTACTGATATGAAACAAATTATGGAAACACCCAATCTAGCCTCAAGCTTACAGTTCCAATATAATGAACAAATGGCGAAGATGCTCAAATCCAGAAAAGCTCTGGCACTGGCACTCAAGAAAATTCAAGCCACCTTGCCAGCCCCGGAACGACCCAATAAGCGCTCGCAAAACAACCAAAGTAACCAGAACAACAACACTCCTACAGTAATCAACAGCATTAAGTCAATGCTGCCGAAGGTTCAAATCAAGAAATTCCACGGAGGTCTTCTTGACTGGCTTGAATTGCACGACCAAATAGAGTCATTTGTCGTGGCCACACCAGATGACCAGCTCCCACCGGCGCAAAAATTCCAGATATTAAGGCAAAACCTAGATAGAGAGGCTTTGGATTACATCCGTGGAATCCCCATCACTGGTGATAATTTTGCCAGGGCCTGGCAGGTCCTTTGTGATAGATATCATAATCCATCACGATTGAAAGAAGTAAATATCAACAAGATGGCAACCGTTAAACCGTTGGATCGGCCTTCCGCTCATCTGCTCCGAAGCGCGTTCACCGTCTTCAACCAAGCAAGGGAAAATTTGAAATTCCTGAAAGTTGCGGGCGGTGATGATTTCTTTATATCTCTCATTGTTACGGTTTTCGATCCAGAAACCAGGAATTACTATGAGATGAGGCCACGGCCTCTCGGCCAAGATCCTCACCAAGCGGCGACCTAGGAGGAACTTACTAACTTCATTACTTACCGGTGCATCGCACTGGACAATATGCGCGGTGGCACACGGGAGCCACCACCCCCACGTCGGTCTACAGACATGACAACTCAACGACAGGAATCCCATATTCCACGGGAAACCCCTACTTTCTCGGATAGAAAGTGCAAGAAATGTTCTGACTCACACCCCTTACACAGGTGTGAGTCATTCAAGAAAATGTCAGCCAACAAACGACGGGAGTTTGTCCGCGACAATCGGATTTGCTTTTCTTGCCTCGGTTCTGGCCACATGGTGGCAGATTGCAAGTCTACATATACTTGCAGACATTGTAAACAGAAGCATCACAGCCTTCTTCATGTCCAACGTCGTCCTCAAGGTGGACACCCTCAGCGGTCAAAACCCAAAGAATCCAACGTTCAGTCAAACGCATCACAAAAAGATTTCTCCACCGTTGTGTTACCCACAGCGAGGGTATACATTGAAGACTCCACGGCGGAATTTCAGCCATACAGAGCACTGCTAGACAGTGGCTCGCAGTCCTCTTTTATAACGGAACGTGCCGTTCAATATTTAAGATTACGGCGCAAACATGCCAGAGTACAAATAACTGGCATTGGTGATAGCACTGCTACACAGTGCAAGGGTTATGTGTCATTGAAGATCCACTCAATCCGCGATCCCTCAATCGTCTATGAGACCACCGCGCTCATAATCTCTTCTGTCACGGGGGATACACCATCCCACAACCTGCCCATTCGGGATTGGATTTATCTGGATAATTTAAAATTGGCGGACCCGGACTATGGTCGTCCCGGTCGTATTGATATTGTTCTTGGCGCGGATATCTCCTTCCGTTGCCTCACCGGCCAACAAATTCTGGGCCAAACTCATGAACCGGTTGCCCACGCCACCGCCTTCGGTTGGGTGGTCGGCGGCGGAAATACATCTTTGACTCCAAGCCACCGCATCTCCGCAAATGTGGCTATTGATGTCCCACTATCCGTGCTCCAAACTTTCTGGGGGCGGGAGGGCACCCCAGAGGATGATACCAAATCCTACACCAAAGAAGAGGACAAACTTTGTGAGGAAATCTTCACAGCTACAACCACAAGATGTGATGACGGAAAACTCCAAGTTTGCATCCCATTCAAGAAAAACCCACTGGATGTGGGACTCTCCAAGCAAATCGCAGTCCGAAGACTGGCCGGGACGGAAGCCCGGCTGGATCGAGATCCAAACCTCAGGAAACAATATGAAGAGACCTCAACTGATCAAGATTGCTACCTTCCTCACCATCCTATAATCAGAACGACAGTTCTAACTACCAAACTCCGGGTAGTCTTCGACGCCAGCGCAAAAAACAGCCAACGGAAATTCACTGAACTCACAACAACTTGTGGGTCCGACAATCCAGGATGACCTCTTCAGCATCCTCACAAGATTCAGGCTTCACAAGGTCGCAATCAACGGCGACATTGCGCAAATGTATCGCCAGATTTGGGTCCATCCGGACCACCGTGATTACCAAAGAATATTGTGGCGAAGAAAACCACAAGATCCCATTACTACGTTTCTGCTCAAAACTGTCACGTACGGGACAGCTAGTGCGCCATGGCTAGCAACCCGCGCACTCAAATGGATTGCAGAAAAGGAACAAGAAAAGCATACTGAAGCCGCCAGAATAATATTACAAGACCATTACATGGACGATCTTCTCAGTGGAGCAGACAGTCCAGAAGATGCCCACCAAATACAATAACAAGTAACCAAGATTCTCCTCAGCTATGGACTGCCCTTGAGGAAGTGGGCCTCAAATGACGAATATGTGATACGTGCTATCACGGGAGATCAAGCTTTGATGACAAACCCAGAAGATATAGTAAAAACCTTGGGACTCAAATGGGACAAGACAGCAGACGCCTTTCAGTTTAAGGAAGCATCAATCATCACCAAGCGCTCCATGATTTCAGAGATTGCTTGCACCTTTGATCCTTTGGGTTTCGCGGCTCCAATAATCGTGGTTGCCAAGATGTTGTATCAGCAAGTCTGGGCAACTCCTACGAACTGGGACGACCCACTTCCTGAAGAAATTGCAAAGAAATACCAGCTATTCAGAGACCAGCTCCACGGATTCGAGCAGATCAAGATACCACGATGGCTCGGCACACTCAGCGCAGATGAAATAGAACTCCATTCATTTTCAGACGCCTCGGAGAGAGCGTACGGCTCAGCAATTTACATTCGGATTAGCAAGAAACCAGGAGCTCACCTGGTCGCAGCCAAGACTCGCGTCGCTCCTTTAGCTACTGTATCACTACCAAGACTGGAGTTGATGGCAGCAGTACTCGGCACGCAGCTGATGGACCAAGTCATCAGAGCCCTAAGAAGACCCGTAGAACAAAGATTCTACTGGACTGATTCCATGATTACCCTAGCATGGATCCAGTCCGAACCTGGACACCATAAGACCTTCATTGCAAATCGGGTGTCAGCCATCCAGGAATTAAGTTCCAAAGAGGAATGGAGACATGTTGGAACCAAAGAGAACCCAGCGGACCTCGCGAGCAGAGGCATCAATCCAGAAGAATTGACTGGAGAAATCAAGGTAATGTGGTTCCAAGGTCCACATTGGTTGCGGGACGGAACAATTCCACTTACCACAGCAATTCCAGAAGCGCAAGAAGAACTCAAGAAGGTTAAAGTTCTTACAGCATCCTCCAATCAAGATAGAATCCTACACCTCATCAACTCCACATCATCATTCGAGCGTTTGTGGCGAATCATGGCCCGGATCCTACGGTTTACAAACAACTGTAGAACCAAGACCAAGAAAACGGATGCCAACTTGGATGCCAAGGAAAAACAAGCAGCATTTAACAAACTGCTTGCCGTAGTGCAAGCGGAAGAATGGCCCATAGAAATACGCGTACTCCAAGAAAAATCATCTAAGGAAGCTATCATCAAGGTCTTGAAGAAGAGCAACATCAACAACCTTAATCCCTTCTTGGACGAAGATGGCATCTTGCAAGTAGGTGGAAGACTCCAGCAAGCCAACATGGAATTTGAAGCAAAGCATCCAGCATTATTGCCATACGGACACCTGGCGAAGATTTATCTACAGCATTTGCATATGCAAAATATGCACGCCGGCCCAACGTTACTACTGGCTACTTCCCGACAACAAGTTTGGATCATCAGGGGACCTCAAGCAGCTCGAGAGACCGTTAAGAAGTGCATAATTTGCACCCGTTATAGAGGCCAGACCCTTCAGCAACAAATGGGGCAGTTGCCCACCTCGCGTACAGATGGCCGACGGGCATTCCAAATAGTCGGGGTTGACTATGCTGGACCCGTCATCCTAAAATCCCGCAAGGGACGTGGAGCGACCACGTACAAAACCTGGATCGCGGTCTTTGTCTGCTTTAGCAGCAAGGCTGTACATTTGGAGTTAGTCTCAGACCTAACAACTGAAGCTTTCATAGCTTCTCTTCGCCGCTTTGTAGCCCGACGAGGGCTCCCCAAAGAAATCAACTCTGATAATGGTACCAATTTTACGGGTGCGGACAAGGAGTTACAAGCCCTCCTCACAGAACAACAAGCGCAACAGGAGATAATAAATTCCAGCCTACAGCAAGGAATCACCTGGAATTTCATCCCCCCTTCCGCGCCGCATCAGGGCGGATTGTGGGAAGCCGCGGTCAAATCAGTAAAATATCACCTCAAAAGGGTCCTAGGCGAAGCTCGTCTCACCTTCGAAGAGTTCAACACTGTCCTCTGCCAAATAGAGGCACAGCTAAACTCACGCCCAATCTGCGCTCTCACCGAAGATGTAACTAATTACGACTTCCTCACTCCTGGCCATTTTCTCATAGGCCAACCACTCACAGCACCACCAGATCCTTGCCTGGCTACCATTAAGGAGAATCGCCTATCCCGTTGGCAATATCTGCAACGGCTACATCAAAACTTTTGGCTCAAATGGAGCCAGGAGTATTTATCCACGCTCCAAAAGCGAAACAAATGGAAGTTCCCAGAGGAAGACATCAAGCCCGGCACGCTGGTACTCATCAAAGAAGATCACCAAGCGCCTATGCAATGGCGCCGTGGACGGGTTACAAAGTTACATCCCGGAACTGACGGCAAAACCCGAGTAGTGGAGCTGGACACTGCTCACGGCCCAGTTTCCAGACCAATAGTAAAACTTATTCAATTACTAGACGAATAGATTCTTGACCACCCTAGACAGGCAAAAATCTTAGCACTAGTATCAGTCGCCTTTGCTGTTTTTACAGTAGGTACATAGCATACACACATAGTTCAGGTAGAAATTCATCCCTTCATTGGCACGTAGGGAATACACATATTTAATTAAGTAGGTAGAATTGCATCCCAATAACTGAACGGGATTATTTCTATTTAGAATTGCGAACCCCTACGGAGTTCACCGGGGGGGAGTGTTAATTGTTGCGTAAGAAATTGCATATTAGCTACTCATCTCTTGTCCATGTCTCTAACTCCATCTTTCAGTAGCATAGGAATTATCTGTACAATGGGACATTCTCATCCTCCTGCTCATCTCTTTTGTTTACATTATGTCACACACAGCCAGGTACAAGACTGTCATGGGAATCACATACAGCATTCATTCTGCAGTGCACTTGTGCTGCAAGCCATACAGGGGGTACCATAACTAGACGTATGAGCTGAGGTTCATGCTTACTCAAGCATTACTTCTCGCACACCCTGCATACCCGACTCTCGGCTCCTTCTTCTCCCACAACTCCATCTGTATGCATTGGCCAGGTAGTTCACAGGTTCCAGTGCATTTCCTTTAGGTACTTTTTCTACGCACTTCCCATGCGTCTTGTCACCATACGATTTGTCACTAGGTAAAAAAATGTGTTGCCATGCAAATTGTACGCCTTTGTCTAGAGTAAGACTCAACAATGTATAATTTGCCCACACAGGGCCCAATGCAAATCAATTGACTTCTACTCTTCATTGTATTCACATCTATTATTGTTCTCTCTCTCTACTATTCTCTCCAATAAAGTCACACACACTGTTTCTATCCTATACAATAAATCACGTCTCAGTTTCACACGGTCATTTACCCATCAGTTAGTTCAAGTATTTATTCCACAAGCTGGCTTCTCTTATTATTTAATAATCGGAAAGCTACCTTTCTTCAAAACTGTAGGTCGTATTTAACAAACCATTGAAAACCAAAGCTTACCATTAGTCTATCCTGCGCCCTGATGAACTGCAATGGTCAAACTTGCCGTATTATCCAAAACAATCGACAGTATCGTGAGCATCAGAGTCCGATCATCAAAATAATACGTCCCCATATTCACTCTCAAAGGCCTGCAGGATTTAGTCCAGATCGCACAGTTCGCCATGTTTCCAATGTAGTTCGCGACTCTTCGTAGACCGTACCTTAGCTTTTGTACTGGAGAAGTACAAGGCAATAACACGGCCGTACAGTACACTTGCCCTCGCGTATTCATCTATCCGTGGCAATCACAAGGCCACGGATAGACGAAAACGCGAAGGCCAGTGTACTATTCACCACTATTGTAATTGGAGCTGAATGTCGATGTTAAGTCATGTCGATTGCACCAGCAAGAACTGCAAATTTCTTAGACTGTCTTCCGAAGCAGAAGAAAGAAGAATGACACCTTTCTTGCTTCTATCCTTTTAAAATATCTGCAGACTGTACCACCATGAAGGTGCCAAATTATAGTCTAATACTGTCGTTACAAAAACTGTTTCAATATCCTAATTGCCAGAATATTTGGTATCGATATTTTGTCTAAGGCTGTCATTAGCGATAATTGTTTTAACAGCTTTTACCTGTGTAGATACGTATTTAATTGCCGTACGAAGTAATTACCAAAGGACTTAAATGTATAATTTCCGTAATAAATGTAATTATTCAGACTTCCAGCAGTACTTCAGATATCGTCAAGGCATGGTACAGAATATTTGGTATCGATATTTTGTGTGAGGCTGTCATTAGAGATAGTTTTTTAACACCTTTTATCTGTGCAGATACGTATTTAATTGCCTTAGAAGTAATTACCAACGGATGTTAATGCATAATTTCCGTAATGAATGTCATTATTGAGACTTCCACAGTACTTCAGATGTCGTCAAGGCCTGGTGCAGAATATTTGGTATCGATATTTTGTCTAAGGCTGTCATTAGCTATAATTGTTTTAGCAGCTTTTATCTGTGTAGTTACGTACCTAACTGTCATTAAAAGTATCTGTATGTGGATTTAAACGTATGATTTCGGTAATGAGTGGCAATATTCAAAGACTTCCAGCAGTTTTTGTGATATCTTCAAATTTTGGTTAATTGCTTTTGCAATTGCTATTTTATCGGAGGCCGTCATTATCGTTAAATTCTAACACCTTTTGTCTGTGTGTGGCAATAATAGTGGAACTGTAGATGCAACCAAGTTGTACGAATGAAAATGATGGAATTACTGGGGTTAAGTGTATGCAGTGGTTAAATGGCAAAGTCATCTTCAGATCCAATTAAAATGGCTCTGAGCTCGAAATCGTCGTTAAAATTTCTAGTCCGTCTGGTATTCCTTGCTTAACTCACCAATGGTGGAATTGAAATTAGTCTTGAACTCTAATGGTGCATTTTTAGATGAAAAGGTGATGGACAAGAGTCGCAGTGGCGCTGTTAGACCCACAGCGTTAGTTGATCTAGCTCTGCGCGTGTACTTGCCCGCCTTGGCTTTCTACTTGACGTTGGGATTCCCGTTTTTGATGGCTATTGAACCGACAATACCATTTCGACTAGTCAACAGCCGTCTAATACCCTCACCTCTCAAGGAATCCTGGATACTTGCTGTACTTTTTGCAGTCATTGATGTGTACACCTTGGTGTTTCTATGTATGAATTTTTTCTTATTCAACTTTGTTCTCTACTTAAGTTGCGAGAAAATTAATTTGGACGGAAGAGCGGCGAGTGAGCCTCTAAGGTAACAACTCTATTCTTTATATATCAAGAGCAAGAGTACAATGAAATGCTTTATGTAATCCGTTTGGATTTCATTCAAAGGCGCATGTGGTTCAAACATCGGTCGCTTAGACGTGCAATGAAGAGTGTAAGGTCCATCCAGCTTCAAATTTTACTAACAAACCATGCAAGCTGTTGGCAAGTGTTTGCGCAGAAAGTTTGTTTTATTTTCAGTAGTACAATCTACGCGTACATTGGGATATCTTCGCAGAGTGCAGTTCTGGGAATCTTTGGTGGTTTCTCCGTGTTGCCTACTGTTGCTTCTTGGTGGGTGACATGCTACTTTGCCAATCTTGTGCCCAAAGAGACCAAGAGGCTCCATAACGATATAATGGCTTCATCTTTCCGACCGTTCTTCAAGGCTGACGTGGTCACGTTCATGAAGTCAGTGCCTCCGGGATGCGTGCACGATGGTGGTTTTCGTGCAATTGAGCGAGAGTCCTTCCTCATGTTCATTGACTTTGTAGTTAATCAAGTAGTTGCGTTGTTGCTCCTTAGCAAGTAAGATGACCATGAGCACTGTAATTTTTATATGCCGTTAGCATTCAGGACTTCCGGAACTTAGCATCCTTTTATTCATTGTTGTTCGAGAGATCAAATTGCGAAGACCTTAGTCAGAGGCCAATTAACTTATAGAAAAGCATACAGTCCACTCAAAATTGATTGAAATAAAAGTGTTATCTTGTGAGAAATTTGGCCCTTTACTTCGCCGCATATTGATACACAATTTGGAACGCCTTCCATCACTTCTGTCACGTACAGGGGAACTGAACTGCAGACACACCTTGGCGCAATATTGAGTCACTTGATAACTTGCCACTGCTTCTATCCTGCTTTTAGAAACGACAGTGAGATTCTTTAGGCGCTGGGATTTTTTGCGGAGCCTTACAAAACGCTTTTCAAAGTTCTCATGTCCAAATTGTCTTAAAAGACGCTTAGTTTTTTTTTTAATTTTAATTGAGTTTAATAAAATTCTTTGTGCTTTTGAGAGTTTCTATGAGTGAGTTGCTTGGGAAGGACATGAGTGAACGTGAACGTGGGTGGAGGGGTTCCAAAAAAATCAAGTCTTTACTATTAAGGGATTGAGTGAGTGAATTTAAAATGTGCACCCCTGCTAAAAATATTGTCGCTCGGAAAAGAAAACAAGGTTGAGAATAAAGAAAGGCAAATCTTTGCGCACAATAGGACTGTTTATACTGTGAGCTTTTCATGATTTAGTCCGCGCATAGTCATAGTTTGCTCGGTGCGCACGCCTAATACTTACGTTACGTTACGTACCAGCCAATCATTTCTTTCCATCCTTTCCTTCTTCCCAACCTCAACCTCTCCTTGACCTCTGCGCGGTGGAAATCTTTGCAATTTGCGCGAGCTAAGAAATCCGTGCTTGAGAAAGGCTGAAGGCCGGAACGTTGCACAAGAAATTGTGTGATTTCTACGACTAAATCTAAATTTTTGTGAGCTCGTGGACTCTATTTTCAGTGTTTTTCAAAAATTGCACTCAGTTGGATGCTTACCACACTTGCATTTGCATCCACAATTCATTGGTATCCGTTTACCACAGAATTTGCAAGAGTGTGAGGTGAGTCGTGGGACGGCGGGTTTCTTCTTGTCAATGGGACCAGAGGCGCATGCGTCTGCTTCAGCCGCATTTCAAACACTGACTACAACAGCCCGCCAAAGCCATTAGAAATCCTGCTCAGAGTGTGTCAATAAGTTTACAACAATTTCATAAAAAATCGCTCAATGGAACCAAAATTTGAAGAAAATATTTTTCTGTTCCAAAGCTTCAAGTAAATCATCAGACCGGTAAATGTTTTTATTCATCTTATAAAACATTTCTTATGGCATTTAGCATGGGAAATCCCAACTCAAGTACGAGGAGGAATTGGATCTTCATATTTAATTTACATTAGAAATGAGTGTTTTTTCTTGTGGGATTTTTCAGGAACTTGCTCCACTCTTCATTAATGATAAGACGGCAAGTTGTTTTTGTCAAAAGCTGAGACACACTCGTGAAACGACAGAAAAGAGAAGGTGTTTTCGTGTCTACTGGAGTTGATGAGTCGGGAAATGTGAGAACCAGGGCTACCCAAAAGCATAAAAAGCATAATTGAGCATACTGAATTTAACACCCTGGGTTGCTAGGTTCATTGAAGTCCCCGTGTTTTAAAACCTCGGAATCAACTTTTGGATGGAGAAAAGCATAAAAAGTATCATCGATAAAAAAAACATAATTTCAAAAATTTCAGCAAAATCGTCCGAATTTTAGGTCATTTTGAGAATTTTTTGCTTTTTTCGAAACACACTCAGTATTATCTGGGGTAATCGGGTTCTAAAAGTGTCTTTGTGGCTCAATTAGTGCGGAAAATTTCAATTTTATCGCTGATGTTTTGATGTTTCAAGCGCAACCATCAAGAATGTTGGCACGAGTAGAAAATTTTCCTTAGAATTTTCAACTTTGGGGGCTATGTGGAGCGTTTTAAATCCAAGCAACTGCGTGAACTACTTGAAAACTGTAATTATTTTTCTCGATTTAAACTTGAAAATTTTTTAATATTGAGCGCATAAAATAAACATAATTTATAGACCAAAAAAGCTAATAAAGCATCATTAAATTTGCCAAAAAGCATAATTGACCCTACGAAAAAAGCATAATTTGGGTAGCCCTGAGTGAGACCAATGGTTTTCCGAAGTGGTAGAAAATTCTGATTTTGATCATGTCTTCCCTTGCCTTGGGAACTTGAAATTTTGCATGTTAAATCCCATAAGGGAAACTCAAGCTCAAAATGAAAAATCATCCCGAGGTTCCCTCTTATTTGACTCTCATTTTTTCATGTTAAATTCCATAAGAAAAATCCCATGTTGTATTTGGACCCTCTGACATGAAAACTTTGACTCAAAGTGGTCAAATGTTTCCGTGTTTCAAGTTGTAGACCTGTCAAACACCTTAATGCCCAACACTTGAAATTCAATACTGTATTTTTCTGACGGGATTTATCCTGGGAAATCTCGAAATTATTATTGGAGTTTTTCTTATGGGATTTAACATGGGGAAATTCAAGTCAAGTAAGGGCGGACCACATGAAAATTTCAATTTTTTTCAAATTTCAGAATGCACTTTTTGGGGGTTTTAGGCCAAATTTGGAGACTTTGTGGGTTTTTGGTCGAAAATGAAATTTTCAATTTTTAAATGGGGTTTAAAAGGGGGTAGAGGCAAACTACCTTTGCTTGGAATTCAAAAGCCAACTTTTCTTATGGGATTTAACATACAGAAATCAAAGCGAGCAAAGGGGGGGACCCTGGCTTGTTATTTTTTATTTTTAAGCAAAATCTCTATGCACAGGACAAAATACCGCCAGATGTATTCATTCACACTAGTTCCACGTTTCCGCTGATATTTCGTCGTCCAGCTCCTCGTCATTCTTCAATATTTGACCGCTTTCGTCAAGTTCAAAGGGTCAGTTTTTTATTGATTTTATTGTAAATTGAATGAAACTGGAAACTGAAATTTGGTCCTATAAACATGTGTGAAAATTAATCAAATTTTCTCTATTTTTGAACTAATTTTGGTCTATTTTGTGTGAGCAGAGAAGGGCTGACTTTGACGGAAGAGCAGCAGGAATATGTAAAGAAAAGCGAGTTTGTCAACTTTTGGAGGAGATCCCGCCGAGTGGGAAGCAATTTTTGGAGGCTGTCTGCCACCTGCCACGTTCTTGGGAGGGAGCAGTTGTGAAGTCAGTGGAAGAATGATGGCTGCCTGCCCTTCCCCAAGCCGTGCGTCAGCTCGGTCATCGTGGCCGTATGTAGTATTTTTAAATTGAAAAAATAAATAAAATGAAATCGTGAAAATAAATAAAATCAAATCGTGAAAATAAATAAAATGATATTGAAAAAGTAAATAAAATTTAATTAACAAAATAAATAAAATTTAATTCAAAAAATAAATAAAATTTAATTAAAATAATAAATAAAATTTAATTAAAAAAATAAATAAAATTTAATTAAAAAAATAAATAAAACTTAATTGAAAAAATAAATAAAATTTAATTGAAAAAATAAATAAAATTTAATTGAAAAAATAAATAAAATTTAATTGAAAAAATAAATAAAATTTAATTAAAAAAATAAATAAAATTTAATTGAAAAATTAATTAAATAAAAAAATTAAATTCCGGTTTATTTATATTTTTAAATGAATTTTTTATGTACTCGTATCTTAATAAATTGGCAATGTTTTGTTTGTTTAATTTAGCACAGATTCAATACTTTGAAGCAGAGACGAAGAGAGATCCAGACGGGACGAGCGCGTATATGTCGGAGCAGGACGCAGAGGACGCGACGGTGGCGGATATCCTCTACACACTCGAAGGTTTAGGATTGAAGGAACTAACCGACGGAATATTCTGACGAGTGAATGCAAGTATAAACGTTTCCCCTTCATTATTATGATCATTTGCAGTTATTTTTTTTGTTAATTTGTTAAGAATTTGAAATGCAAGTTACAGGAGTTGACTGTGTTACTTGAATAGCTCACATCACACATGGCTGTAGCCAAGCAACGAATCTTGTGTAATCCTTTGTAGTAGGGACACTTGTCCACTAATTTTTCACTCTATTGTCCAGTGTGGGAGAGATTGTCCTTTGAAATGCTTTTATCAATAAATCCTTCCACGCCACGCAAAAATTCTAGCTGTTGATCATTTTTCAAAATCGAAATCAAAGCCTGATTCTTCTTATGGAATTTAGCATGGGAAACTTGATGTGAAGAAAGAGGGGGCCCTGTGGGACTTGTCAACATGGTCAGGATGGATGCGAAATGAATTTTATCACATAAATTGAACGCTTGCGCTGGAAATCACTGCGGACGTAGTGGCGAAGCCTATTGATGTAATTATTGAGGTTTTCATGAATGAACATTGAGAAGGAATGCAACATGAATGCGATCATGTAGGCAAAGGCCACGTACTGGAGTGCGACCTTGCTCTTCGTGGAGGCATTCGCATCAAAGGTGAAGTAGATCCATCTGTAGACTACCAAGCCCTCGTACATTCAATACAAGAAGTACTGAATGACAAAATTAACAAAGCATGTGAGGCTTCTTGAGTACTCCAGCTCCCGCGTTGAAGCATTCCAGTTGTAAGGTAAGACTCCGGGACTTTCTACGTTGAGTTTTGCGCTCGTTGTCATGGAATTCAATTGAGTCAATATTTTGTATGAGAATGTAGTTTATACTTTTGCCCAAAGTTTCTCTTGTTTTAGGAGCACGACGACGACCAGGACAGCGAGAAAGTAATTGAATGGGGAAGAGGCCTTGTTCTACTTAATATTCATTTTTCACGTTGTCCTCGTCAACGCTCTTGCTTTAGAAACACGTGAATCCTTGTCACGTTGATTCTATGACTAAAGTCAACGTGAGGTTTTATGTTTCATTAAAGCAACAGGGACAGCATTCAACGTGAGGAGGACACCGGGACATGTGAATATTAAATATGACAGCGCCTTTTCCACATTCAATTGATTACCGTTGTTCATATGGCTGTATTGATCGCAAAACAAGAGAAAAGTCGGACAAAACTTCACATTCTCTCCTGTAAATTAACTATTTAACAGTTATTGCCCTAACAACGACGCAAAAACTCAACCTGGAAAGTCCCGGGAGACATGTTTAGCTCCTTTTTCTCTCCTTACATATTCAGTTGGACTCCTTAGTAGCACACCTATCCCGACGTGTCCAAGGTCCTTCAGTCATAACCGCTCAATCCTTTTTGTTCAGTCTAAAACGCCACATCGTACGTCGTCCCACTGGCATCAACTTTCAAGTTAAATTCAACCTGGCTTTTCTATCAGATTCTGCGTCCACTAGTCAAATTGGATTTAAGAAAAGCAAGAGCAGGTAGGAAGAGTTTGAATTGAGGAGGATGCTGACGCTAAAGGAAGCCGGATTAACATTAAAGACCATCAAATTCCTCTCATATGTCGGTATCCTTCCGTATGAATGCAACGTGAGAGAGGGGAAATTGGAACGACTGCCTTATTATCGTCTCGTCCTCTGTCACATTTCTGCCATCTTATTCACTCTACATTATTTTAACGCATTGAGTCAGGCAGTATATTTATACGTTATCAGTGATAAAATTAACTTGCCTTTTCACCTGGTTCTCATTCACATTGTTTACTTGACCTGCTTCTTCATTGAGTTA
>JAQIWI010001926.1:0-14131 GCA_034698825.1 Deuterosminthurus bicinctus
ATCGTATCGTATCATAGGGATGATACGGATACGATACGGATGTCGAGTATCGTATCCAGACAGATACGGATACGATATCACCGTCGAGTATCGTATCTGTATCACCACCTCGTATCCGTGGATACGATACGTAGCTCAGTATCAGTATCTTTGATCCCTACTAGTGAAGTGTGCTAAAGAGGCAAATAATGCGACTAAGAAAGACACTGGACAGTCAAAAGGTCAAATGGTCAGGATTTCAGGTCAAGGGTCTGTGCGAGGTTCTTTTTTAAGTCGGTTGTGAGAGATAATACGAATAGGCTCACATTGGGCCTGGTTGCCGGCCGTGAGTACTGACTGTTGCAAGCGAGAAAAGTGATTCATCTGAGTTTAAGCAATTTATGCTTATTACAGATTTAACAAGTGGCGTCGACCTCGGCCAAAACGTTGGCGCGTTCTTCCCTTAAATCATACCGTCTTCAATATGTTGCAAGCTAAACGCTTCCATCAAGTCCACTTTGATGACCTCCCAATCAACAATAACACCCGACAGGCAGACTCTGGCTTTTTCTCCGTCAAGTTCATCCATGAGTGTCCGGAATGCGTCACTTTATACGTACAAATTTGGAAGGCCGTGTTTCTTTTGCTTGAATAAGGACTCTACAACGAGCAATGCGGGCTTACTTTGCAAAATATTCACAGGGTCATCGTGTGGAAGATACATTTAAGAGGCTTTGAATGGAGAGTTTAGATTTTAAGTAATGTTGTAGTTGGCTTTAAATGTAAAACTCTTCAGATTTAGAGCCAAATTTTCGAGACTGAACATAATGTAGGCTGGGAGTAACAAATGTCATGTGCATCCAACTGTTTTATTAATAATGCGGTGGGAAGTACAAGAAAAATAGGCAGAAAGACACGGAAGCTGGTTGCTCTCTACAATATCCTTCCATTTGATTCTGCACATTCGGCCCTGAATCAGGCCCAGGAGAACTTCTCACCTCACGTACTCCGGCTGCCTGCTGCTGTTCTTTTGCTACATGATTATTTTAACCAGCGATTTTGTTCCAATATGAAGTACACATGAATGAAATGAATGATGCATGAATAACTTTTGAAGCTAAATATTAAAATCCTCATAGTCGGTAAGTTGTTTACTTCAGATCTGAAGTATACTTAAATAAACAACTTTGATACAGCAGTCATCATAATGTGAAACTATGCTAACTCGTAGGAAATTTGTTTATTCAATTTGTTCTTAAAAAACTTTGTGCCTAAAAACTTGAAGAAATATTGCCAATCTGGTAGAACCCTGGTGGATTTTGATGTACGTAACCAGTAAAGGTGCTTTCAAAAGTTAGTTGACGTGATACTTTTTTTCTTTCATCTAAGAAGCTAAAAACCTTCGTATATACGCGCATATGAAAGCTGTCAATTGTTGATTCAAGGCCTACGTGTAACATTTGCCAGCTGTGAATGATGTGTTCTTGCGTACTTATGGCTAAGGAGTTCGGAAAATTGCTCATGTTGCGAACAGTTGCTTGTATAAGCTCATTCATATATTACTCAGAGGCTCCAACGAAATTGCAGGGGAGCCCTAGTTGCTATTTCCAGATTTAATGAGTGGCGTCAAGCAACAAACAAAGAGTCGTTTTATTTCTATTGGTTCAACATATTGGCTAAAAGGAGCTTGGTATGAGCTATACGGAAAAAGTTCGTAAAGTATTTCCAGGGCCGTATATGGTAACTGAAAATAGCATTTAACCGTCCAAACGAATTTAAATTTCGTCTATTAAACGCCGATAACCTGTAAGAGCTATCATATGGCTGTCATGCAGGTGTTCCGGTTTATGTTTTTATTCGAACGGGACATTTGTCCACACGTGGATTTTATACGACGCCTAAGGGTAAACTCCAATCGTCAATGCTGCTCTCAATTTTAAAACAAACTTGTTGCACCATTTCACCTTTTTTTGTAATGAAGAGAGATCTGGTATGAAGTTCTGGTTCTTTTTTGAATATGGAACCATGTCGAGAAACTAAAACTCAGTTATCTTAATTATTGTATTCTTCAGTGATTATGTCCGTTGAACTTGGCCTTCACGTGTCATAGTTGAGGAAGAACACCATGTAAGTTTCAGTTAGAGATGATGCAACAAAGAATTCTGTTTAATAGCTAAATGTTGATTACAGATTTAGCGAGTGACGTCGAGCTCGATCAAACATTTGACCGGCTCTCTTGGTTGGAAAACGATGATAGCAATGACAGAAAACTTGGTTCACGAAGTACTACCGGGGCCATATGTTGATTGAAAACCAATAATTGTTGAAAATAAATGCCATGTGAATTTTTATAAGATGGCCCCTCAGTTTGAGAGCTTAGACTTGCAAGAACTTGCTGGTTGGTCAACTCGCGAAGTTTTAACAGGAAGAAGCCATACAGGAGGTCAAGACTCGACAGGAGTTAAGCTATTAAGTCGACTTTAGGGCGCACGGTGATTTAAATGTCCCAGCTAGAAATGTCTAATTTTGCGGAAAGACAAAGAAGTTAAGTTAAATGTATTAATCATTTGCATGCAATAATGTCCGAAGAATATGCGTAGTCCAGCTGAAAACTTAACTAAATGTTAGTTTAATGGATTATGGCCCGGTTGATTATTTAATGTTGATCGAATACTCACAGATGTTGTGGCGAAATTGATAATAAGTACAAAACGCATTGTTGGCTATAATAGAATTTTTAAAGTCGTTTTGCATTTTATTCTACATTTTGCACAAGAAATAGCGAAAATCTGAAAAGGTGTACTTATTTTTTGTGATCCGACTTCGAAAAATAAGTAGCAGTCAAAGTACGTCGTAGCATTCGGTAGGCAGGACTATGGGGAGTTGCAATTGTAGCCTTGCCAAGGATGGTGTATTTGTTTTTTTTGTTGCCAGATGTTTTGTATGGATCACAGGACACTTGCGAAGCTAGTCGCCTGCTCATACAATTGTCAACTAAGTTATGTATCCCTACCTTTCAAACTCTGTCAGAGATTAGGTTTGACAAGTCGCCATGTGAGTGAGATCAAAGTTTATCAATCTTATAAGTCATGTAGAACAAATTACACGTAGTAAATGTAAAGACTGTGGCGGGTACAAAAGTGGCCAAAATGAACTGTAACTGTAGCTGAAAAACCAAAGCCTAGTTAAGACTTTTTATTGTTTTGCCAGATTTTATTCTTCTAATTTTGTTCGTGTCCAAAATAAATCATGGGGAAGATCATCCTATGCTGATAAGTTGACTTATAGTGGCTGGAGTACTTGAATGCTTGTCAATAAGTAGGTGGAGTCAAGAATTCAGAAGGTTACGAAATGCAGCGGATCCTCCAGGTCCGTAATGCATCCAGTCCAGACCATTGCCACGATGGTGGTTCGGTGGAATACGCAATTGAACTGTGGATGAGCTGCCGAAGTAAACTGCGCTGACATTCATTGTACTATACCCATACATGATAAAGGGCGTCAACCTTGACCAAAATTTTGATTGCTCTTCCCTCGAACCTGACAACCTCAAGGTACACACAATCACTGAACACTTCCACCAAGTCTACTCTGATGACGGACCGAGGAATAAAGACACCCAGCAGGTAGTCTTTGACTATTTCCCTGAAAAGTTTGCCCATGCTGCTGCAGTTTACGGAATACGTTCTACACGTACAAAACGGCATAGCCCGTTCATTTCTATTGACTCAACAAGGACCTTCCAAAGAGTACTTGAAATGCATACAAATTAGGACGTGGACCCAAGATTTAAGAAGGTTAAGGAATATTGCTGACTCTCCGGGCCCATGAACTCCGATCCACCCCATCATTGCAACGATGGCGGTGTGGTCGTGGTGGAATACACGAATCAGAGGATTTTCCTTGACACTAACGTTAGGCCATCTATTAACGCTAGTATTTTGAGTCGCGAGCCAAATAAGATTTAACACCCAACAGACAGGCAACCTCTGGCTTTTTCTACGACAAGTTCATCCATATCCGTAAGTGTCCGGATTCCGGAATGCGTCACTTGTCACTTCACACATACAAAGTTGGAAGGCCGTGTTTCTATTGCTTGAATAAGGACTCTGCAACGAGCTATGCGTGCTTACTTTGCAAACTATTCACAGGGACGTCGTTTGGGTGATACAGGATTTAAGAGGCTTTGAGTGGAGAGTTTAGATTTTAAATCATGTTGTATTTGGCTTTAATGTAAAAATCTTCAGACTTAGATTCAAATTTTCGGGAATATAATGTAAGCGAAAGTAACATATACCATGCGCATCTTACTATTTTATTGATAATTCTGGCTTATTATGTTTGAGGCTTGTGCGATTTTGTGTCGTCTGCATTAAAAAACGGATGAAAGTTTATGCGATGCATTGGTGTAGAAAGTACAAGAGGGAAAAGTCGCGGCTGGGAAATACAAGGAAAATAGGCAGAAAGACACGGAAGCTGGTTGCTCTTTACAATAATAATTATCCTTACATTTGATTCTGCACATTCGGCCCTGAATCAAGCCCAGGAGAAGGAGAACCTTCTCACGTTCTTCCGGCCAACTACTACTGTTCTATTGCTATTTTCCCTACGATTATTTTAACCACCGATTATGCTCCAACATGAAATACACACAAATGAAATGAATAACGCATAAATAATTTTTGAAGCTAAATATTAAAATCCTCATTGTCGGGTGGGTTATTGTTTATTTTAGATCTGAAGTATACTTGAATCAACAACTTTGATACAGTAGTCATAGTAATGTGAAACTATGCTGACTCGTAAGAAAAGTGTTTGTTCAATTTGTTCTTTACATTATGCCTAACAACTCGAAATATTGCCAATATGGTAGAACCATCATAGGTTTTGATCTTTGATGTACGTTACAATAACAGGTGCTTTCAATAGTTTGACTTGATAAAAAAATTTCCTTTCATCTAAGAATTAAGCTAGAAAGCTCCGTCTACGCGAATACAAAAGCTGACAGTTTTTTATTCAAGTCCCACGTGTTCCATTTGCCATCCGATGAGCTGCCATCGTGCCCTTGGTACTATTTGCAGATTTCATGAGTGGCGTCAACAAAACAAGGACAGCCCGGTTATTTCTATTGGTTCAATAAGGAGTCTGCAAAGAGCTATGCAGACAAAGTTCGTAAAGTATTTCCAGGGCCTTATGGTAATTGAAAATAGTATTTAACCGTCCAAACGATATTAAATTTCGTCTATCAAACGCCGATAATCTGTAAGAGTTATCATGTAACTGCCATGCTGAAGTGTTCAGGTTTATGTTTTCATTCGAATGTGAAATCTCAGTGCAGTCACCCTGATCTCAGTCACAAGTCTCAAGTATCTGAGACATTTGTCCTCACGTGGACTTCATACGGTGCATAAGGGTCAAGGGTAAACTCCAATCGTCAATGCTGGCCTCAATTTTAAAACAAACTTGTTTACACAATGCAGCCCTACTACTTTGTACTGAAGAGATATTGATGGGAAAGATGCCCATATCAATCAAAAAACATACATACACATTTTAAGCTCAGTCAAGGTCTTTGATATATTTCCGTGCATTATTTAAGTCATTATTTGTATTTCATACCAATTATTATTACAGAAAAGTGGAGGTCTGTTCCACATGTATCAATGCGAAGTGGTACGGCCTTGTAGGATTAGCTAATGATGACCGATCTTAGTGTACACAATTTCAACAAAGACGACGGCCGTGTTAAAAATTGAGCAAACGAACAAAGGCTGATCTGTTTGCTTGAGAAATGTAAAGGAGCAGGAAGTGGTTCCGACGAAAACTCTACTGAATTGTGACGAGTTTTTGATGAAAACTCGAAATAACCTGGTGCTATTTTGACGTACAAACCATATAGAATTCAATTCGTTCAGTTGGGAGACGTCATGGTTGCTCCTTCGATAACTCGGGCTTAGTATAAGGAGTTTGCAAGTCTTCTTTCACTATTTTAGCCATAGCAAATAATTACTGAAGAGAGCTCAATCTGCTGTTTATTAATTTAACAAGTGGCGTCAACCTCAACCGAGTTGAGTTTACGAGTATGGAGATACTCTGTCGGGTTCTACAGCCGAAGAAGAAGATGAAGCACTGAACGTAGATAAGTCTTGAACAGACAAATATGCCGAAAGATGAGGAAGTTGAAGTGTTGAATCGTTTACATGCACTAATGTCTATAGTCAAGAAGCCGATTTCTAATTTTAGTTAGATGGTAGTTGTACGATTTAAGGCAACACGTGGTAAAAGTTTTGGTTAGCTCGACGCCACTTTTCGTATCTGTAGGCGGTACAATAGCCTGACAGGTAGATACAAAGTGGCACCTACGTAAAGAATCGGCTGAACATAAACACACCGATTCTACTCTAGTTATAGAATTGGCGACCATCATGCATGCCTACAGCTTCAAAACTTCAAAAGTTATTCAAGTTTGAAAGTGTAAACCTATCTCTGAGCCACCCTGTACATTATGCTAAAGGTACTCATAGCCAGTAGTAAAATTAGTTTGGCGACGTTGCAATGTCGTCTGTTTCCATAGTCTTGTCACACAAATAAGTAACTCGTTTGCATTATCGAGAGCTGTTCCAAAAATGCCCGATGGGAGCTTTATTTGTTGGTTCAAGCTAGCCTACACACTCCAAATGTTCTTTGAAATTGAAATGCACGTTTTCAAAGTCATTTCGAACTTTATTCCGCATTTTGAACACGAAATCAAGAAAACCGGATATGGTGTTTATATGTTTCTCAATCCGGTTTTTGACATAAACAAACAGACTTGTCATTTGAACTTTATTCAGATGGGATCTCAGTTTGAGTATTCAAGCCACGTGTACATGCTCATATGCTGTCCAACTGGAGTTAAGGCTTTATTATGCCTAAACAAGTCAAGACAAACATTAGGACGCATTATTAGCAAACTTCTTGACGAGACTGCAAAACGTGACTCCCTATTTTGTCCTGTAAGGTCGAATACGATTTGCCCCCTAGTACTCTAAAACGACGGTAAAAAGTCACAAATTCAACTTCTTTGTGAAATGATCTAATTAATCGATCCTGAAATTCCCAGTTTATTTGGTCAAAGTAACGCATATGCACCGTGATACTGACAGTATAGTGACACTCTCTGTAGCTTTTGCTAGTAAAAAAATTGCGTTTAAAATTTACTGATTTATTTGTAGTTCTGATGTATGTATAGTCTTGGAGGCTTGTGCGTTCGTGTCCTCTGCATAAAAAATCTATGAGATTTATTGGTGGAGAAGATAGTCTTGAGGTCTCAGAGATGATGAAAGATGAAGAGGTAAAACATCTGGTTCTTTTTTGCATGTGCAGCCATGTCGCCAAACGAAACTCAGTCAGTTAGCTTGTATTCTCCAGTGGTTTTGTCCGCTGAACTTGGCCCTCATGTGTCATAGATGAGAAAGAAAACCCTGAATGCTTAACGCTGGCTGAGGATGACGACTCTCGCAGAAAGCTATCAGTTTGCGGTAATGCACCTCAGCAGATTTAACGAGTGGCGTCGAGCTTGATTAAATACTTGACCGGCTCTCTTTACTGGAAGACTATACTAATGACAGAGAACTTCGTTCACAAAGCATTCCCCGGGCTATATGTTAATTGAAAATCAAAAAATGTTGAAAATAAATGTCATGTGAACTTTTATCATATGAGCCCTCACAGTCGGAGAGCTTTTAGACTTGTAAGAACCTGCTTGTTGGTCAACTCGAATATTTTTAGCAGGAAGAAGCCATACAGGAGATCAACGCTCGATAGGAGATAAGCTATTGTCGGCAAACTACTAGCCGACATTGTCCTCATCAACCTCTGAGGGTGCCTTTGTCGTCGCCATATTACTCGTCGAGCTCCCATTTATTTCAGCCTAAACTGTTAACCAATTCCCCCAATTCTGCAGATTTTGTATAATAGTACTCCTCAGTTCTATTATACGACATTCCAGGAATTATCGTCACATTACTGGACCCGCATGGATACACTTTGAGAATCTTATTATTAAAAATTAGAAAAATTAATTCTGAGTTCTACAACATCGTGGAATTTCAGGTCTGTTCCTACATGGTCACTCACAGCCTGAACTTAAAATAAACATGCTGACTACCGAATTTTTTACCCTTTTATTTTTAACTTAATGACAACAGACGGTAACCCCAGAAACAAAGGAAGGTATATGCTGTCGGTCATTGTACTACAACTTTACTGTGCTATTTACAAGCTTTACCTGTGGCAATCCTGAGCGTCCTAAGGTTCCTATTCCAGGGAAGCTTTGTGATGCGCATCCATACCTTTCACCACAGTGTATCTAGGTACTTGCAGTGCGAGAACCCAAATGATGATCACAAATTTTTAAATTCATGTGTCACAAAAATAGTAATAGTAATAACCAAGTCATTACTTTCACAATGTTTGGTGCAAGAATTTCGTCCCGTTGGGTCTATCTGTCATTCTTACTACAATCTCCATTGCATTGTAATCAGTAGAGCCTTGGTGGCATCGATTACTTGTTATTATTATAATAATGACAAACTAAGAAACGACTGAGATTATACGCTGTAGCCTTGAACTTGAATCTTGCTTGAGCCGTCAACTTGCTCATTATAGTTGCAATAGACACTCAACCTTTACGCTCATTCAGTTCTTAAAGTGTCGACTTTAAAAAGTCCTGTGGTCTGTGACTATAATTTAAAATTTATTTCACAGTCAATAAAAAGAATTACACCCCGCAGTCTCTGTTAAGCTCAAGGTCAAATGGCTGCTGAGAGACTATTGGTGAGGCCACCGGTGGATTTTATTTACTTTAGCATGAAAATTAAGGCAAAATCAACCGTCACATAACATTTGACACATTTTGAAAAGTAATTTTGACTTTTACAGTTGTGCAACCGGGGAGTTGAAACAGGAAACTGGGGACTACTATTGCCAGAGGTACTTAAAAGTTTTCAATAAAAAAAATTGAAATCATTATTACAAATGATGTGTTCAAGAGATCGTATGCAAATAAAGATGTATTATCTTGAGCTCAGTCGAAGCAAATAATGTGTAATCTGTAGCTTAACTTGAAAAAATATTTTTGACAGCATTTTCCTCACCTCCTGGACAAGATTTTCCATCAATTACCCGTCCAAGACTTGTTATCCTGCTCGGTGGTGGCAAAAAACTGGAAAACGGCAGCTCGCGACATCCTAAAAGAAAGCAGAGAGTGCTACGCTCCCATCAAATACTTTCCACAAGACCTTGAGCACTTGAATGACATGATTGCTTCTACGGACATAATGGAAATAATCAATGACCTTTACATTCGAAATGACGTCAGCTTGCCAGACAACAATCGTGATTCCTCCATACCGAGCGTACACGAGATTCAGTGTTCTCAGTTGCCATTTATTCTCCAACATGACAAAACAGAACGGAAATTGAAAGAAGCAAAACAAAAAATACAAGCGGTGCTTGCTGCCAAGTGGAAGTACTTGTATCTTGACATGGGAAGCCCAAGTGAACAACGTGTAACACTTGTCGATGCTTTACTGCTGAGGGAAATAATCTTTGCGAGTTGTGACTCACTACAAAAAATATTGATGGGGCAAGAAGACAACTGGAGGTTTATTCCTTGCTGTGGCATCCAGTTTTCTCAACTGAAAGCCATTCAAGCTGCGAAAAAATACTCCTCTCAGAGATTCAGCATTATGGAAACCTCGTTTTCAGTTTTTGTCCCAAAGCTAGAAGAAATTACAGGTGCGATGATGGAATTTGAGGTACACAATCCAGTGGATACTTTCGTATTAGAACGGACCAAGAGTATAAGTGTCGTTGGAAACCAGCCAGTTCCGGAGGGTAGATTAAGCGCGTTAAAGTTTTTGTCTGGTTTGCATCGATTGGATCTACAGTCTAAATTCCTCATGCCAAATTCCAACCAAGACAATAACCGGCGTCTGCTTAAATTACATGAATTTGTTTTTCCTTCTATCCTCAAAAGTCTGAGCACACTGGTGGAACTTCGTACGTACACTCTGTGGTTACACAATTTGTACAAGTCGTCTAATATGGATATCCAGTTCCCCTATCTCCGTTTGCTCAGTTTGGCCACGCATAAAAATGTGACTGTCGACGTTGAAGTTTCCATTCTGAAGCAGTTGAATCTACCCAAACTGTGTCCCAATTTGGAACAAATGCACCTTGGTAAGGAAGAAAGCTTTGATAGCGTTAAAGCTGATGAAAATGGATTCCAATTGTGGGATGGAATGGACCAGAGTGACAAGCCTATGACAATTGACTTGGAGTACCGTAACGGACAGTATAGTTACAAGTACGTGACATTCTTCAGCACCATCTATCCAAAGTTGGCCAAAGTACGGATTCTGCAAGTGATAAGAATGAGTGAATACGAAATGAAGCAGACCTTTGAGAACCTCAATTCCCTTGACATCCTGGAGATAAATTTCCTGGATCCTTCATTTTATAATGCGGGTCGCATCGAAACTCTGCTGAGCGGCATAAATGTAGGAGAAGCTCAAATGCTCTTTGCCAAGTATCAAATAAACGACGAAGAATTGAATTCAGGCAGCAAAACGATTTGCCCGTTACTGTTGAATGTCAGAAGTAAGTCAGTAGGCCAAGTAACGATTTCTTTTGCGGATATTTACTGACGTTGTTTAAAATGATTTTCAGACTTGAAAGAAGTAAAGTTTACCCAAGAAGTTCCATCCATTTGTGAAAGGATCCATCGAAATTGGTTTATTGAAGTTAGTGAAAATTTTCCAGAACGTCGTAAGCGTAGTTTGAATGTGACCTTTGATGCCAGCGTAAGATTGTTTAATAGTGAGTTTGATGAGACCTATTTCTAATTTTTCGGCATTGTTTTTAAAGGCATTTCTGTAACTTGTGTTTCCTACTTTCAGGACTTTGCCTAAGGAGGGTTATGAGAGCGTTGGCTGCAATGGATAAGAGGACTACGATGAAGCACGGCTTGTAGAATTCTATAAGCCTTGGGATGAAGCTACAATCGGGCGAGAATTGCTAGAGAATCTGATTTTTGTTTTCACTTATAATGATATTGATTTATTAATGCATGTTTATTTCAGAGACACATATTATACACGAAGAGCAATTTCAGCGTTAGTTACAAATGTTATGTATAGTATTGTTTTTACTTGAGTTTCAAGTCGTTTACTTAAGCCACATTGTGAGCAATATTTCCCATAAATCATGGAATGGAAACTATCATAAATGAATACGTGTATTGCCCACTAAGATTGCCCAAGGTCTGATTCTTAAATCGTACAAAATTAATATCACGGACTCTTTTAAGCACGCAGAAACCTTCAGACGCATATGCCCGGTGAAAGGTTTGTAATTAATTAAATGATACGTGGCTTCTTGTGGCCTTTTACAGATAAGATGATGACTGTATCATCAACCTCGTCCGCTACTTTGGATAATGCAGCAGAAATGTAGGGCGCAGAAAGTAAGCAATTCACTAGGCAAATCTAAACTTACTTTTCCTTACGATTAAATAGTTATGTGTTTACTACCTTGAAATTCGACGAGAATAAACAGTAATCTGGGCCTTGTCCACGGCCATGAGTTGAAGACATCGCCATTGCAATTACAGGAAAAAAAGAACGCAGATATTCCGTGATTTCCGCAATATTGTTTTGGTTAGACAGACAATGGATGGCCATTCGACGAGTTGGGAGTACTTAGAGTGAACATGTTGACGAAAGGAGATTTTCGGTACAATTTCTTTCTCTTGAGGATAGTGTCAGTACTAAAAATTCTTCCTGTGGATTTTGACTGGGGAAATCGGATACTAAAAGTACCGCAGTCACTATGGAAGCGGCGTATTTCCTTTGGGTATTTCACTATCGTCATGATTCATGGTTGTTACATCAATTTGAGACTGCTCCAAGTTTTGCTGTACTCTCATAATGTTGTGAGACATCATTTGTTGTTTCATGTGGACTTGGCATTGGCTTCATTCATGATTGGAGGATGGTATTTGGCCTGCTTTGTCCTGTATCCGGAAACTTTTGTAGCATTATACAACGAGATATTCGCTGTCAGTGGAGTACTTGGTAAGAAAGACTAACGTGAAAACACAGAAAATACAAACTAATTTTTACTACTCATATCATACAGATTCTGAAGGAGCGCTTGTACCAAGAGAGCCACGTTCACGTCAAGAATGGCTTGCTCTCGCTATGCCAATAATTATAGTCGTCGTTGTCGTATTTGTACTATGGATACTCACCTATGACCGCACAATGGCTTTCCTGGTATTCTCCATTCTACCTAGGAGCTACAAGACACCCCTATGGTTCTGGATTCTCTTCTGTGAAGAAGTTCTCTTCCTGTCATTCTTAGGATCCAATGGAAGTATCGTGCTCAATACACAACTGCTTTTCTTCGAGAAGATCACTGGCAGTCTTAAACGTCTCAAGTACTTAGCAGTGCTACAGTAAGTACTAATTTTATTGATAAATCAAAAATACCAACTAATGCTGTTAATAGAAGCAGGTACACAGACGAGACGGCTGACACGGCGTACGACCAACTGAGGAAAATGCAACTGCAAGTTAATCTCTTCAACAACATCAACAGATTCATCGCCTTCTCCTTCAAAATTTTCTGCATCACTATGTGCACTCTCAATGGATACTTCATGATCGCACATTTCTCCGCGGACCCAATTTTCGGCTCCGTTTATTACGTTGTATTCTGGATATTATGCATGTTATACTCAATCATGTATGAGAGAGCGTTTGCCATCCCAAAGATGGTCAGGGTGGCCAAGTCCGCTGTACTGCTGACAGCAGGAACAAAAATATGTGGATCGGGATGTAAGAGAATAGTAGAGATGAGGCTGCGGTCCGTGCCGGCAATGGGAATCAAAGTTGGACATTTCCATAGTTTCGAGAGAGTGGCTACTCCTGTGTTTGTGGATTACGTGCTGAGGAATGTTACTGGGCTACTGGTAATGCATTTAAAGAAGTAATCTACAGTAATGTTTCTATGGAACTTGTATTATGTTAGATGTCAGAAAAAGCAGGAAACATTACACTATAAATAATTTACAAAATGTTTAGCTAATTCTATACTTGGATATGTTAAAAAAGTTGTTGCACGATAACTGTTGTATTATCTCCCACAATTAAATAATGTGAGCAAAAAAATTGGCAAAATGTTTCCTCCCCGACGGGGAATCGAACCCCGGTCTCCCGCGTGACAGGCGGGGATACTTACCACTATACTATCGAGGACTATTGATAAATATGCTCACAAAACTCCGACCTGTACTCCAAGTTTTGTTTATTGTCAAGGTTGCTGTACCGCGGCGGTCACACGTAATACTGCACACGCAATGAATAAACTTCACACATGTTCGTCTAATTGCACACCAACCCTTAATCAACGTGCAATTTATATCGATTGGCAAAGACCATTCCAAGAAAACATTTCCGCTTTGCAACAACCCAAGCCGAGCTTCAGCACGTGGCTGCTGATCTAATTTTTACGGGCCGTTTCATCTTATGGATGGTACTGTGCACATGTTTGAGTACCAAAAAAAACCAAGATTAATGCAATACTTGCCAAAGCATGAAAATTCACTCCCTTTTCCTATGCCAACCTGATCAGCATTCATCTACGCCTCAGATTTACACACGGTACCGGCCGGCTGGTCACCCAGAACAGTGCGTATATTTGCCTTGCCATTCCTCACTTTGAGTTATCTTTCCAACTGCTTCCTCTTGGCCGGCAGATAAATTAATAATTACTACACACCGTTACAATTATTCTGTAGATAACGAAGTAGTCAAATAAGCGAAAAAAATTCAATGTATCACGTCATTTTCACCTTCAGTGATGGACACAGAAGTTTACTTTTGTTACAAAATGCTCACATTACATAACATCACATATGTTCAGCAATGATGTTCCACAAAAAAACGTTTCGCAAGTGAAGTGAGTATTTAGGTGTTTAAGCCTCTAAAAGTTTTGATTATAAAAATGACATGCATGACTAACGATGGCGAGTGTCCCAACTGTATGACACGCCGGCGGAGTTCACATTAACACTGCTAGGACTTCCACCGAGTTCATTATGCCC
>JAQIWI010001927.1:0-14124 GCA_034698825.1 Deuterosminthurus bicinctus
CCATCATCATCATTAAATGAACTAATTTTATTTACAAAGGATTATTATTCTCTTCCTCATCTTCTACGGCGGCAACAAACGTTCTCTACTGAATAAATGCACAAGACTTAATGCTGAGCATATAAAATATCTTGAAAATTCAGGTAGTTAGGTTTCGGTCTTTTAAATTGTGATTTAAGCAACCTATAAAACCGACCGGACTTATCGTGAAATAGTCCTATATTTTGCTGAAATAAAAATGGTAACGCTACGAATGCTATTCTATACCAAGCCTAGGCTACCGTGTTGCATGCACGACTATTTTTGCCTAGTAATTACTCTTAAGTCAGCATGTTTTAATGATAAACTTTCTTTGTTGATTAGAGGTTTAAACTTTGAACTACATAATATTTATGAACAAAATAAGACTGGTGTGACTACAATAATCAAAATGAATACATTTTACCGAATTCCTGGTCGCTCAAGAAGTTTTGCTTCTTTGTTTTATATTGGAGCAAATTTGTGCCGGTACTTTTGTTATGTCTTCAAGTTTAATTTGTTATCCATATTTTACCATTTTTGTACGCAGTTTCTTTGAAATTGTCATTTTTGACATTCTAGAAGACTAGTTTATCTAGTCGTTCGTCTGTCTGTCAGCTCATAATGTGAGCTGTAGAATGACAGCAGCAAACTGACTTCTTGTATGACATTCAAACAAAACATATTTTTTATGGTAGAAGAAAACACGATCAAAGCTTTTGTCACTGTACACTCGTTGTGTTTTAAATTGGTTGAACGGCGTCCAAAAAGGACCAAATTGACAAACGACCAGATTTGCCAGCTAAGCAAATATTTTAATTTTCTTCAACAAATTCGGCAAAAGCAGTTGAATGTATTCTAAGGTAAGACTTTAAAGTTGGGACGTGAACTGCTTTATAGCTCATTATTGTTAGCATTTTATAGAATCAATCAATTACTTACAGAGCGCAATGCCCTCATTTTGGCTTAATCAATAGACTTTATTGCACATGATCTGGAGCCAATAATCCAACAGGAAAAATGCGCGTGGGCGTGGGGTTCAATATGAGCAACGTGATTGAAGCTCAACACCCACCCATCAGTCAACGTGACAGTACCGTGATCATTACCGGTCGGGCAATGGTCTCTTATCTCTTTGTAGTGGTCTACCTGTCTTAATATGCGCAGGCATATTAAGTACCCACTACAAGGAAGAACTTCTCCATGCATCCCGCGTGCGGGGAAGGCTTTCCTTTCACTTTTGTAACTTGTAGATATTATTATTATTCATTGGCCAACTTTAACGCCAGTCGAGGACTCCGCTTGTATTCTGGGTCTCGTTGTTGAATAACGCAGTCTTATTCATTGTTATTATATTTATCATTATTTCATTTATTAAATATACGATTGATATCGTATCGTAAGTTGTCCTAGTCGATCTTATTACTTCCCAATCGATTTAAGATCATATTGGTCACCAGTTAGTTACTGCGCATCTCGTGATCATCCCCATATGAGTCCGTCTCACTATCGTCCATACTCTTCATATAGGCCTCCCTATAGGCAGCTTGCTCACATTTGACACTCAAACGGTCGCTCGCTAGCATGCGTCCTGATGTGATGAATTAAATTTGTTCTGTTTCCACATGTTACATTTAATTTTTTTCTAACTTTTGTCACGATACCTATCGTGTTGACGGTAAATATGAAAAAATAATTTGTCGCAGAATCAAACTCCTCGCTGGAAAATTCACATTCGGAAGCCTTTTCCATTGTAAATCAAATTTAAGTGCATTGCCTGCTTTACAGTTGCACTTATTCTCGAAGATTCTTCTGCAAAGTTGTCAGAAAATTACAATATTTTGACTGTAGAAGCAACTAGGTGGCACTTTGGAATGACACTTGAGATTTGTTTTGCAAGCTGTTGTGTTAGTTTTAAGACTGAACTCAACGGTTGTAAAAGTTAGTTTTAGGAAGGCACAAATTTGTGAAATTTGGCATTCAAGGGCTTCAGAGGACGAATGTGAGCGCTGCTACAGGCTCTCCAGCTTAAGAGAATAACGTTGACATTCTCAATTATCTGTGCATCAACACTTGTTCTATTTCCGTCCTTTTCCCTCTTGAATTTGGACGTCCGAATGAGTCATGCCGATTATTCAGGCCCGTCCACTGCCTAAGTTTATGTACTACGACTTACTGCCTTGGTTGCAGTAATCTCTTGTTATCGCAACCTACGCAATCGGATTATAATTCTAAATTTACAACTTTGAACCTTCACAGGTGGCAGGATCCACCACGCTGTTATTAGTACACAGGAAGAGTAGAACAAGGAACGTCACTGTCACTACTGACCACAGGGAATCCCCAGTCTATTGCACTTTGTTAAAAATTATCTAGAAAAATTATCATTCGAGGCTGAATGATTTTAAAATTAGAATTATAAACCGATTTGAAAAGGCTGAAATGACAAGAAATTACTGAAGCCAGCACAGTAAGTCGTGGTTACATTAAGAAGCAACAAAAAAATAGAAATGCCCTAAATCCCAAGAGTGTCATCGTACTGACTAGCACATTCAAGTTTTAAATAAAATAATCCTGTAAACTGGCCTGATTATCCGTATGGCGCATTTGTACGTCAACACTCAAAAGGAAATGGAACGGAAATAGAACAAGTCTCAACAAAGAGAATGGCATTCTCTTAAGCTGGAGACCTTGCAGCAAAGCTCACGTTCGTGGTCAGAAGACCTTAAAAGCAACGTCGAATAAACTTTTAACCTTACTGTTGCTGACAACTGCTGGCAGGTACAACTCTTGAGGGACTACTCGAATGCTGTCAAAAGTTTCAACTCACTACATTTAAAAATTTCTTAAGAAAATCAGACTCTTTTGAAGAAAAAAGAATCTCAAATATCATTTCAAAGTTGCCCTCATTACCGTTACAGTTATAATTTTGTGCAAACTTTACAAAAGCACCTGCCCGAGCAAGTTCAAGATTGAAGCCGGTAACTTTAGTTTTTATAATGGAAAAGCATTTAGAGTGTGAATTGTACAGTGAGGAACTTGATTCTCGTGACAAATTAAACGTTAACATTGAGCATGAGCACCCGAGGGTCATTAAAAGCAAACCGAAAAATTTTAAATGTCACGTGTGTGGCTACAAATGCAGCAAGGGACACCAATTAATAATTCACACGAGGACGCACACTGGCGAGCGGCCATTCCAGTGTAAATTTAGTGATTGTGGACAGGCATTCAAAATGGAATCAAATTTGACCGTTCACATCAAGTCCAAACACAGCTCTGAGCGTCAGTTCAAATGTGACTTCCCA
Organism: Deuterosminthurus bicinctus; assembly: GCA_034698825.1. Classification (NCBI taxonomy): domain Eukaryota; kingdom Metazoa; phylum Arthropoda; class Collembola; order Symphypleona; family Bourletiellidae; genus Deuterosminthurus; species Deuterosminthurus bicinctus. The sequence goes on from JAQIWI010001927.1 coordinate 3,327, forward strand.
GGCTGTCTTCGTACCTTCAAAACTTCGTCGAGTTTAAATCATCACAAGAAATTTCACAGTGAAGAACGGCCATTTGGTTGTATCCATTCCGGATGCAATTATCGGGCCAAAAGGAAGAACGATCTCTCGAAGCATGCAGCAAATATTCACAATGAATCGAAATGTTTGACCTGTTCTAAGTGCAAGTACAGTACAAACGATGCAAGTCACCTATCACGCCATATGATCGTCCACGAAGGGAAAGATAAAAAGATTCCGTGCTCCATAGATGATTGTGAGTACATAGGAAAGAACAGTGCGTCCATGAAAAATCACATGTATCGTCACAAGATTTCTCTACCATGTCCGGTATCCAGGTGTGGGCGATATTTACGAACAAAGGAAGCCTTAATGGAACACGTTAAACTTCACAACTCTAAGGGAAGGGCCTTCCAGTGTCCGTTGTGTTTCAAGCATTTCCGTACGATGGATCATCTACAGCAGCATTGTTTTGTTCACACAAAGGAGAAGCCATTTCAGTGCGGAAACTGCGAGTTTGAAGCTGCCACACGAGGTAACGTGAAGGCTCACATGTCTTCAGTTCATGCAGGAACTGAATTTCCATTTATCGTCCATCTTCTGGACGATCGCGAATGTCTTTGCTGCAAAGTGACCTTGCCAAGTGCAGAATTTCTTGAGCACTGCAAGGGCCATGTGAGTCATTCCGTTACTGAATAACTTTGCTCTTTGTTTTGTTTCTCAATTTTAATTTGACTTGAGACGCTCGTCAAGTTTCTTGTTTTTTTTTATTTTAAGATGTAAGCTATAAGAGTTTCAGTTTGTATGTAAAATGTAACTGTTATTTGGACTATTAACTTTTGGTTTCAACGAAATAATTTTAATTACTTTGTAATGTGATACCTGATTGTATGTAAAAGCTAAGAATTTTGACTACTAAGCTACTTATGAAATTTTTTAAGATATAATTTGTACTTGCGATTCTGATTTCTATGTCATGCTTGACTTCAGATTGACTGCGTTGTCTAGAGTTATGATTAATCTTCAGGCAATGTAAAGAAATTTATTGAAATTATTGATAAAAAGCCCAGAGCTTCAGATTTGATGCAGCGAAGCAAAGGAAACTTCTGACTTTGATCAAGGTCACTGCATTGCAGAGGCAGCAAAGGAAGACAACATTGGGCAAAGTCACAAGTTTGTCAAAGGTATGAACTTCTTATTTCTACAGCCCATTAGCAATAATATAACATTTTTGGCGCCAGCAAGCATTTAATATTTAGTTTTTGAAAAATTTAATCGAGATATGAATATTTTTAGCTGCAGTCCAGATTAGACATCAGACTTTCGTCCTAGAAGACATTGAATTCTTCGGAGAATTTTTCCTCGGACTTATGACCGGCTTGACCTTCAACATACTTCAACGTTATGTAGCAGCAGGGGCCAGTTGATGCAAAAAGAAGATTTGACCAAGTTTTGTTCGCGAACTTATAACGGGACATGTGAGGATTATTGCTTCACAATCGGGTTTATGTGCGCATAAAGTACGACGGCAGCAGAAATTTCTTGAAGGGAAGAGCAATATTTTGATGTCAAAATTTAGTATTAAGGACTGGAGTGTATAATCGCTTGCTTGGTCGTTGGACACCGTTACTGAAGGGCAATGAAGAAAAATGTGAAAAATAAAATTAAGGATTCCATGTACCTATTAATCTGACCATTCGACTTTAATTCATTAGCTTGAAACATGACAATGGCACAGCCGTAATAAAATGTTTAGTCCATTTCAACAACAACGTAAATATAACACTCCAATAAAATTGTGCGAACATGAGCCCGAAAGCAACGCCTGTCGTCGAAGTGAGAAACAGTGTCGCTCTTAGTTCTGCATCAGTTTTGGAATTCACAGACAAGCTCACACAGCTCACGATTGAATTTTTACGTGAATCCACAGGGAATCTAGCGAAACCTTGACCACGACCACGCCACATGGGCTTTAAGTTACAAAGATTTTGAAAATGATCTCAACAAAAAAAAATTCCCTTGTCACTCCATACGAGTTCTTAAAAAGTTACAAGTTTAATCTCTAGGCTCTCTTGAGCTCTTAAGGCTGCTGTTGCTGACAGCAACCGCTGCAGCCTTTCTTATTGTTTCCAACAATTGGCAATTTAACCTACAAATTTATTGTATTGGCTACGAGCCCTTTAATTGTATTCAGATCCCTTAAAGCCTTGAATGAATACAGATGTACAGGGTCCCACCCAATAGCTTTCCCCCCCTCTACATCAATAACTACTGAACCGATTTTTGTCCAATATAGCTCATTTTCAAGATAATTTAATTGCAGATCTCCACCAGTTTGAAATTTTAAAATCGGTTGAATAACTGCGAAGTAGCAGGTAAAAATGTGGAGACAGACCGATTTCTGAGAAATAAATCGGCCTTGCCGATTCATTTTCCCAGTACCGATGGGAAGATGGAAACCTCAACTCTGCACTCCACGTGGTGCTCAAAGACACTGGAAACGGTTCGGTGACATTTCGAAATCTCCTGATGTCATTTCCGGGGCGACTGGCGGCTGTGCGACGCACTGGGAGGCACAAGGATTAATTCCCTGTTTTTGACCTGTTTCGTGTTTTGGGCTGCAGATTCGTTTTTTGTGAGCCGATTTTAAAAATTTAAAGTGGAAGAGATCTGCAATTAAATTATCTTTAAAATCAGCTACGATCGAAAAAAATCGGTTCTGCGGTTACTGCTGTAGGTAGGGGAAATTGTTTTGTGGGACCAGAATTTTCAGAATTCGACCTTTCTCCACACTTTTACCTGCCACTTCGCTGCTATCCAACCGATTTTGAAATTTTAAACTGGTGGAGACTCGCAATTAAATTATCCTGAAAATGAGGTATACTGGACAAAAATCGATTTAGTGGTTATTGCTGTAGAGGGGGGGAAAGCTATTGCGTGGGACCCTGTATTTAAATGTTGTTCCCTGCGACACTAAGCTTCGGCATATTACTACATTGAGAGCAAGCGCCTGCCATACTAACAGCACACACGCACTAACAGCTGCTAAACATGGCACTGCTTCTTGGATTGTTATGTAAGTTGTGTACAGAGTTGCTGCGGACCGGACAGTGGAACTTGACGAGTCCGAAACTTGCGAGACCCGTAAGAGAGTGGAAGCTGAAGCATCTTTCACATGACGCACAAAATAAAACGTGCAGCATTCTCGGATCCTCAGAATTATCAGATTTTCATGAGGAAAATAATAGGCTATTAACTTTCATGCAATCGTTTTTTCTTAAATTTACGGAGTGGCGTCGGAATAGGCCATGACTAATACAGGCAGCCGCCAATGGCTTCAGGTCTGAGGAGGACAGAATGCCCAGTGCCGGAAAAAAGCTCCAGTCCGGCGGTGGCTGAGTATTTCGGATTGGCGGGGGCCTCATAAATGCACATCGGTAAAATGTGCGAAGTACCGTGCATCTCAAGACAACAACATCTACCTAGTGCACCATTAGTGTTCGCCGAGCGTGTAGTACTCGCTGCTATTACCTTGAGATATTGAATTTAAAAAGTAACTCTTAGATCGGCTAAGTGGCGTCAAGTCCTACCTTTTGGACTCGTGTATTTGCTTGTTTTGAGTGATTGGTGATCTGCTTTAAACCCAAACAATCGCAGTCAAGAACCATTACAGTATGCAAACAAAGTGTGGAAATTGTTGGACTATTTACCATTAATAATGTAGCATTTCTTCATACCAGGGAGCTCAACTAGCTGGTGGAGTTTTGGGAATTGTCTCAGCATTATCTCCATTACTACAACATGAACCAGGAGGACTCAATTCAGTTGCTGAGGCAAGAAAAGGTTGGAACTTTGTATTAAAATGTAAACCAATCTTCAATATGGCCCACCTGTGCGAGGTCAATCCCTTTAATATCTGCAATCACAACTGTTCCAGGAGAGCCTAGTTTCCATAGAACTTCCAAAACTACTGTAATAACAACTTAAATGTACTACGGTGGCTCAACCTTAAGTCTCACCTGGGGAGCCTTCTTTATCATAACCACTGAGATAGTAAGGAAACTTGGTTTTTAAATATTCTGGTGCTTTCCATTCCATAAGCTCCATAATAACAATTTTTAAATTAATTTCACGCTTTAAACTAAAGAAAATCTCACCGGTTCGGCGAAGTTCGGACCGGCATAACTGAGGCTGAACACGAAGCACAGAAAGACAAAAGTGTGTAAAGGAAACATTTTTCATTCAAATCTTAACTTTGTAATAGTAACGCTGCTGAAGAAGTCTCAAAACTTGTGGCTTCAAAATGCAGGAGTGTCGCATCTTTTATAGCTTGAGCTGACGTCATGCGGACCTGTGATGTTTAAAGCTATACTTTTACCAAATTACATAAAGCCTGGATTCTCCATATTTCTCACAAATTGATTGACAACCAACAATTTCTCTCATGCAATCATGAATGTTCTGTCAGACTGCTGTTCGGAAACGAATGAAAAACTTTGCAAGCAATTAACTGGAAAGTCTCCAGTTTTATGGGGGTTTATGATTCGTTGCGATTGCGATTGAGACGTTCAAAAAATTCAGCTGGAGGATTGGAAACCCCACTCTGGTGAGAATGTCAGTGGGAGTGAGACATCCCGGAGATGAATGGGAATCCGCCCTTAAGTTCGACTCGACGAAACGGACCCATGAGGACCTAGTTTTGCAAGTTTCCGTTGCGACGTCAATCTTAATTAGTTTGCATTTTGGACAACTGAGTGCAAATGGAATGGAAATGAAAAATTTAGACTAGTTTGCATTTTATTAAAACTAATTGCAACATGCGGAATTAATCAGATTTTCCAAAGTTGCAAAGTCGGCGTCTGACTTATTTTATTACGGTTTACTCTGAACAGACACATTATCTTCTACAGTCAGGCTAGGCAATGTCTAATTAAATCTTTAATCGGCGTCATGATCCAGCAGCTTTCTGCCCATAAATAGCAATGCATAGCCACATCCTGCCTTCCTTTCCATGGCCGTTGTAATAAATTTAAAAACTGGTTTTCCAGATTAGCAAAACATTTCTCAGAGCCTCAAATTTAAGAGCAATGCCCTTTGGTTAAAAATTCTAGTGACACATTGGACTGGAAAAAGGCATAAATGGGCATGGTAAAAAATTCATCGTTTATTCAAGCGCCTCACAGTTCAGTCAAATGCAAAAAAAACACAAAATTAAAATTTCCTTACATATTAACGTCCCAAATTATTCCAAGTCCTTTGAAAATTATTCAGTTTTTTAAGAAGACAACCGTACGAAAGCCTGCGGCCTGTCATATTTTTATAAATATTACATCAAAACCTTTAGATTGCCCCAACCAATCACAAACATAAAAAACCAAATGCGAATAATTTTAACCATTCACAGAGTTTGATATGAGCGCTTGCATGATATGATGACGCATTCAAGTTGGTCACTCAAATTGTTTTCAATCTTAAATAAATCAATGAGTTCATCAACAAGAATGTGCCATCCTCTTCGATGACATTTCTTCAAACTCGCTATGGCGACAGGATGGTCCGGTGAATCATGACTTCCATTTGAGGTCCCAATGCCGAGATTGACAACGTAAAAGAAATCATTCTTGCATATTGTACAAGTTGCTTGTTTCTTTTCGTGCTGAATCAAATATTGTCTTTCCTTGAATGTTTTCAACCGCATTGGATACTTGAGGTTTAGTGGCTTCTTCTGGCTGCCAGCCTCCATTTTATTTAAAATTGTACACAAATTATTCCATGTTTTAGTCAAAATTGGCATCCCATTTCAAGTCAAACTGCATTCAGTTGTCAATTAAATGCGGGACTGACTTTTATTCAAGTTCTGTCTGTGACGTCAGACAATTATTTGGTAGGCTAAAGCAAATGAAGGACACAACCGATACCACGTATGCATACAATTTTGATGAGACTTCTAATCGGCGTTGAGATCTTGCTTTTTTCATGAAAGCAAGGGTCACATGACATAACCTGTGGTTTTTTTCCAATTTACCAAATTTAGAAACTTTATGTGCCCTATACTTTTACACCCCTGTAACATGCATGGACATAATGTCCACCTGCGTTGCCATCGTTTTGATTATGCTTCCTGCTGGATCCCAAATATTGATTTGCCCTTAAGTCCCGTTGAACTGCATTGGGATTGACAACTGCACAGAGCCGCTTTTTACTGAAATTTCTAAACGAGGTTGAGGTACGCAATGCGAAGCTTTTAAGCAGCCTGTCAAAACTGCGGCAAGTATGTTTCTGACTTGTGGAGCAGCTTTCTGGCAATAGTCTTTTAGAAAACTGAGTATATGCCTCTGACTTGGACCCTTCGGCTCGAAAGAGACTGAATACATGGTAAGAGAAGGTCACTGGGAAGCTTTTGAATGAGATTCATGTATGACACACAATTAGCTCAAAGTCCTGGAGAAAAAGTGCTGTTTCAGGCTGGATTATTTTAATTTTAGAATTATAATCCAGTTGCACATTCCAAAGGCGTAATCCAACTGAGGCGATACTTACTGATTACAAAAGGCTAAATTTAAATGTTAAATAAGAAAGAGTAGTCAGTCCTACTCATCAGCATAACAGAAATTTTAACATACGGTAAGCCCGTGGATTTCTCCGACTATTAGTCACACGTTAAGGTATACTCAAGAATTTCGAAAAATTTAGCCCTTCGTTGCAAGGATTTCCATGTTAAGTTAATCAAACATAGACTTGTCGGTTTCCGCTTAGCGTGTTAAACCGCAAAATGAGAATATACAAGGTGAGGGATAAGTCGCAAGTTCTTTCCCATCTCTTTCAAGTGCTCTATAAGTGCTTGAAAAGATTTTCACAGATTTTAAAATGAATAGGTTTTTGTTAAACACGAGATGTTTTTTAAAAAAATTGGAAAATCGGAATTGGAATCCTTAAAAATGAAGGGTATCCGATTGTATTAGAGTTAGAATCGGAAAAATGCTATTTTAGTTAATTCAAATCGGAACCTGAATTGAAAAGCCAGTAGATTTGAGTATTATAACTGCAATCGAAATTTTTTCGATTGACAGCCTTGGCGCAGAACCTCCTGAACCGAGTACAAGCTTTAGTAGAGCTTTTGGCAACGCTCCATCAGCCCTTGCCTTGTAGGCTTCATTGGTTGATTTTTTTGGATTCGATATTGTTTGATTCATTCTTGCATCCAAGCACTCTGAATTCTTACAAACCAGCAGTTTCTAACCTTTCTTTTCATTGAGCTATCACAACGATTATTGGTACTGTAAAAATCCTCGCGGTGGGAGATCTGAATCGTTCTTCTAAAAGAGGAACAGGTGTCAATGGTAGCAAACCTGCACGCTGCGGATTTCACGCTATATTTTAATTTGTAAGAACGGCGTCCGAGTGTAACAACTTCCACTAACGTGTTTATTTGGATGAAACTTCTTTTATTTCTAATTTTTACAGCTCTTGGCCATCTGAGACCTTATGCAACGGTCAGGTTTGACCCTTAGTTGCGCGGTGTGTGGATTAATATAACAATGTACAGAGCGGACGCGGACGCGCCAACTACTGGGGTTGTAGAATTAAGGATCGCCGGTGAAGTACCTTATTTACCGTAAATCAGGATGTGAACACATTTTGCAGGGTGTATCTGAAATTGCAATTCATACTTATTGTAAAATGATCCGTTTGAATAAGAACATTAAAATGGGAAAAGAAGCTATCGTACTCATTTTCATGATGAAAAATTTGCATTGAATAAAGCCGATGGACTGACTGGATAATCTGCATTACTCAGTGGAGTATGTTAATCCTAAAGAAATGAGGCCGGATAAAAGATAAAAATGTCATTCTTTGAGGCTGACTACCCTGGAGCAAAGCTCACATTCACTGTCATAAGCCCTTTGACTAGAGGACACTTCCTTGTCGCATGTACTGGACTTTTGCCTTTAGGAAACTGACAGCTATTTAAGTTGACTGTGACGTGAGTGCTGAACTTGGACACAGCATTGGATCTAAGAAGCTTTGGTGACACCGTGAGTCTACTCCTGAAAAATACATTCACTGTCATCAGGACTTCTTTTGACCCGCCAACACGCGTACAAAACTTTAGTTTTTTTCACCCTGTTTCCGATAATTTTGAAAGCACTAAGGATCTACTGCAAAGCCCATATCTTTTCGGTTGAAATAATAATGGAGAGAGCTTTCCAGTGCGATATCTGCAGTGAAAAATTCATATCTTAATCTAAATTAAATCACCACATTTTACGTGAACATGGAAAGCCCGCTGTTTTACCCAAGAGACGTTTTGACTGCAACGTGTGTGGCAAAAAGTTTACTCAAAGCGGAGGCTTGATCAATCACATGAAGACGCACACTGGTGAGCGGCCGTTCAAGTGTACAGAGCCCGATTGTGGAAAGGCATTTGGACAAAGCGGATCTCTGAAAACTCACATGAGAATACACACTGGTGAGCGTCCGTTCAAATGTTCAGCACCCGATTGTGGAAAGGCGTTTGCACTAAGCGAAACTCTGAAAACTCACATGAGGACGCATACTGGTGAGCGTCCATTCAAGTGTACAGTGACTTATTGTCAGATGGACTTCAAACAACAGTCAGCTCTCAAAAGGCACATCAAGTATAAACACAGCGAAGAGCGCCCACTGAAATGTAACTTCTCAGACTGCCGCTTTACCGCCAAGACATCCCACATTTTGATGCAGCACAAGAAAGTGCACGATGTCGACCTGCCATTCGCTACCCAAAGTGAGGGATGCAAGTATCCGTCGAAGCGTAAGACAAACCTTCAAGGTCACCTAGTAAGTGTTAACATCGCAGCTACAGCATTTGCATGTTTAGGTGGAGACAACTCAAAATGCAGCCATCCGAAACGTGCGGATTCTCCAATTTGCTCATCCGGCGACGAGCGTCTTCTAGGAAATCAGAACCAAGAAAGTTCCATCCAATGTGACGACCAGTCCGGCTGTGAGAAAACATTTGCCAACGCAGACGACCTGTATAACGCCGACTTGGGTGCTGACACCGAGCAAAGTCTCGTTTGTCACATTCTGAACTGCAAATACGCTGCAAGCACGGCCGAAGATTTACTAGCACACTTGTTTGTACACATCGAGAGGGATGAGAACGATTTCTGCTCAACAGAAGCTGTTTCAACTTTGCCAGATTGTATTTTACCAATTTTAGAATAACTTTCAAAATGAATTGCAAGGGTTTTTATTTGTTCTTATGTTATGTTAAGAAGGATGTTATCATTGCCTGGGCCTGGGCATTAATGTACATTACTAGCAATTGCTCGCACCATTTTTGTTAAAATTTTAAATCTGGTTCCCTTAATTTTCAGGCAAATTGCCACATGGTTGCTGATGGCATGTTTTATGTGTTTTTATTTTCTATGTTATTTTGATTTTAATGTCACGACTTGTCTTCCAGTTGAGGCCATAGTCTGAATGGAACAAAGCTTGCAGAATCCATCAGTCTGTGTAATGTTGCCAGCATACAACTACGGCATTAGTGCCACTTTACAGCAACCAGTCCTTACAGTGCGTCCAACCAGTGCGACCGGTTACTTTTTATTGCGCCAATCTAATATTATTCTGTTAATTCTAATCCAACATTTTTTAATATTTAAGCTGTCAATCGGATCTGTGACCAATAAAGCCTTTTGAATTCCTCATGGTGATTGTGCTGGACGCTTTAACAGCTGCAATTTTGCTACCCAATGGACGCAGACGACAGACACTGGAAGAAATATTAAACTAGTGTGGGTTATTGTTGTAACAGGATTTCCGGATACTGATGCTTCGTTGATGGCTGCAAGGGATAATTTTGGCCACTGTGCTGTGGAAGCTTGTGGCGTGACTAAGTAAATGTTGATTCTAAAATTCAGGCAGTAATGCAGTGAAATTTTATTTGGCTGATGTTCTGTTATTTGAGCCTGATTATTGCAGGCGTACCACGCGTCTTCACCTTGAAGAATCCTTACCTGACCCAACCCTAACATCGTAACATGGCGGTGGAAAACACGTACATAGTCGGGCGTAGTGCCACATGGTATCTATCACTGCATCACCTATTAAAATCAATCATGAATGCAATCCTGAATGCAAGACCTGTACACTAACAAATTGATGCACCTTTAAACTATTTTTAGAGAACAAAGAAGCTCGCAGAATCCTTGTGTTCCCTCAAAGTTTCTATGGCCGCTGGCAGACCAGCTCAGCTTGGTACTTTATGTAATTCACTCGCACCGTGTACGGCGTAGCAACTCTACTAACAGCAAACTTGCACATTCTTATCTTAAACTTCCCTTGGCAACTTTTATTTTAAATAATTGCATGCTGTCAGTGAAATTGGTGGCGTAAGTTAACTGCTAGGGCTTCAACTCCACGTCTAATGCTGATTCACAACAACTTCATGTCGGCAAAAACAATCCGAACACCTGAGTGTACCCGGGTGGTAACGGTTACTACTTTTTCAGACAAAAATATGCTGGGTGCATAGTGGTTTGGTTTTGCTATAGACTGCTTGTACCCAAATAACCAAATAAACTCATTGAAGCATCAAAATCTGCTCAAATTTGAAGGGAGGAACGACTGTTTCGAGGGAAATGTACTGCAGCTTGTATTTTCCGTCCAAGACTTCGTATTTCTTGTATTTTTAATTTTGTTTTTTGTCAAAACTCGGAAAAATCATCGACATATTCATTAAAACAGTCAATAGGTACCTCGGGTACCAGTATGGGTACATGAGCCAGGCAAA
>JAQIWI010001928.1:0-14121 GCA_034698825.1 Deuterosminthurus bicinctus
TAGTGATCGGTCGATTGGTCAAGGAGAAGATAGAGCGCAATTGAAAAAAGTGAGACGCTGATTATAGAGATGATGATAGTATTAATAGTATTTATTCACTGTTTTTTACCTCAGCGGTCTAACAGATTGATTTCTTAAGTCAGCTTTAAGTTAATGAGCACAAAAACTATCTTTTATCGTTTTAACTATAATTACAAAAGGACAGTCTTATAACGACAGGCTTCATTGATTGAATCGGCGGGGTGATCTAAAAGAGGGGTTTATGAGCACGTTTGCCGTTTGGCATGAAAGTTTTGGCAATTTTGTATTAACTTTTCTGCAATTAAAAAAAATATTTCAGGTAGTCGAGTTGAACAACTGAAGATCATGAGGTTGGAGAACGAAAATTCTGAATAAAGTCCAGTACTTCTTCAGCTCCTTTAACAACACTGCAAAGAATATTTAGTACTTTTTTTATAGTTAATGATTTAAATTTAATAAACGTGTACCGCCGTTAGTTCATTTTATTAGCCACAAACTCAAAACAAATGAGATTAAGTAATGGAATAATATAGACAATCAGGATTTTCACCAGCAGTAGCAGAATAGGGATCCCCTAGGTGACTAAACTTTGTTCATTGCGAACTGTAAAAAAAGGGCTAAAAATAAAAATTTGTCAGCAATTCATCAAAAATGTCCACATAATAATTACAACTTTTTCTGACCTCCACACAACTTTTGGAAAATGCTAGCGAAAATTATTGTGGTACAAGCCTTACTCACCTTTCAATGCATCATCCACCAATCCTGGTCGTTTACAGGCGGAGATTGCTACAAATGTGCTACATTGTTCAACGACACCAGTTCTACCTGCTACGATCCACGGTCGAGAGGAGTACCAACTGTAAAATGCAATGGGGGTGACGAATTTTGTGCTGTTACAAATGGAACTGACGGCTCTAATGCTTACTTTACTCGACACTGTGATGACAGCAGCCTTCAAGATGGTGACCCTACTCGATGTGGACGAAGCATAATAACTAGGGAAACCATGACTTTGCCTTATTTGGGACTGGAGCCACGAGATATTCCCGGGATTAACCCTAATTTAACTAGGTTAACGATCAAAAAAACAGCACAGTGCCTGTGTGCCACGGATAGATGCAACGATCAAATTGGATACGAGTTCCGCTATTCCAACGAAACCTCTGTCAACCCATTCGCAACTCCTGCTCCTGACATTAGCGGTAAGATACCTGGAGTGCACTTAGGTGCGCTTGTAGCAAGTTTTGTATTGGTTGTATTGCTAGTAAACTGAAATAAGGTTGCCGTGCGAGAGTTCTTCTAGAGGCCGACACAAATTAACTGAACTGAACCAGGCACTATATTGTTGAACCACTGAACACAACTGAGCCAATATTGGACTGAAGCAGATACTACCTTACTGATCCACTGAACCCAACTCAACCACAATAACTCGAGTACATATCAAAACAATTTAAAATAATTAAAATACATATTAAAATTAAGATTTTATACTGCATAAATATTATTGTAAATTAGTCATTTTGTTTCAGCCAATCGCCGCATTAAAAATTAAAGTTTTCATCATTCATGGAGCCGACTTTTATTCTGGTCTATAGATTAATTATTTATAGAGCATTTGCAATTATTTTGAACTGTGAACAGGAATAACCGTCACCGAATGGAGTTTACACTTTTCAAGTTGAATAGCTACTACAACTTTGAAAATCTTTACACTAAGATTGAGAAAGACTCGGGCTACAACAAATGTAGGACTTAACGGACGCAAGCTCAATTCTGGCTGAGAGCTGACATTATCAACGGGATGCGAGCACATTTATTGGTCTAAAATGATCTTGAAGTTAGGAAGACTGATAGTTTATGGTACCAGAGGTCAAAGGACGATATTTGCAAAACTAATTGCGAATCCTGCGTCCAAAGCCTAATTAATAAAGCTGCTCAGCACATCAAGCCTAAAAAGCTGACTTCCCAGGTTCCGTCCGGCAAATTTATTTGTGTCCAAAATTGATACAAAGTTCCACTTTTGGGCATTGAGATCCAACTCAAACTCAACTCCTGGAGTTGCAACTGTATTTTCCGCAACTTCAACTCATCGACAACTAACAATAAAAAGAATTCCGTAGCTCAAACTCATGAGTTTGAATTGTGTTTTGCAGGCTCACAACTCACACGAACTTCCTCCAATTTCTTACGACGTTTAAAATTTTTAATTAAAATTTTCGTTGCGGTAGCATAAAAAAATCGTCTTGGTCAAAAACGAGAAATAACGTATTCCTTGTGTAAGCAGTTGCTGTCCCTTTTTTGTAAAAATTCAACAAAAAGCATGTTAAATAAATATCCCGACCGTGTCGAGCGTGGAAGTCACGTGCATGTCTAATGATCTTTTGGGAGCTACACCCGAAGCTTAACCCAATGACGTCACTTCCCAGTCCTCCTCATTCCCTGTCAACATCAAGCATGAGTCATCACACGGCACAGACCGTGGTCAACGACGCAATAGGATTACGTCACCTCCCAGTCATCCCAGTTTCCTTTCAACCTCGAGCATGAGTCATCACACGGGACAGGTCGACCTTAACGACCCTATAGGATGAAGTCATCCTAGTCCCCGCCGTTCGAAAGCGATTTCCTATGACTGGGTACTTGAAAAGGGGTACATCCAATGAATCAAAGCTGTATCTCGATCACAATATATGTACTTCTCTAAGAAATGAAACACCATTTAAATTCAGTTAGCCTCAAGGGGTCTCATACTGTATCAAATTGAGCTCTAGGTTTAAGAGACTACAGCAATGGCAAATACTAATGTTATCGCACATTACTTGCAAAAAACACAACTATGAATAAAACTTATGAATTTCCCTCTAGCTGTCAATCACCTTCCGCTAAAACAAGCTGATGCACTCGTTATCTTGAGAAATGTCAGAAACAGGAATCACAAGCAAGTTAAGCGTTCAGCTTGAGTAACTTTTGATTCTTCTTCAACTGTGATTTAAAAGGAGCAAAACTTTTCTAATGTTCCTCATTCATACACCAAAGTTCATTGAGTTCGTTTGCACTTGAGTCATGAATTGCCAATTTATTTTTCTGGCCGTTTGCTGGAGCTTTGCTTCATGTGGGCCTACTGCAAAAGAAGCTGATACAGATGACGAGGTATCTAAATTTTCCGTTATATTGATCAGTTTTTTTACAAGTGCTGCTTGTTTCTTCATCGGTAGATTTTAAATATATTCTACATTTAAAGATCATCGAGCCTGACGCTGGATTTCACGATACCGCGACCACACCAGCCCCTCTGGCATTTCGAGAGACATGGGACGAATGGAAGACTTGGGAGGCACCCGAGAAGATCATCAAGATGACACCTTATTTTAAATCTGGGTATGACTACGACGGTTTGCCAGGCAAGTTTCCGTATGACCATGTCCCATAGTAGCTTTGAATTGCATGGATTTACTTGCTATAATGTACAATATCTCCTAGTTTATGTAATCCAGTTTGGTAAATGGAACTACCGAGCACTCGCTCATTTAAACCCAGACGAAAAAATTGATTTTTTGAAACGCTACGAGCAATCCATTCGTAGACTTCAGACGGATGGTGCGGCAAATCAAAACGCCGGAATCGTTTGGATTCTGGACTATGATGGATTTTCATTGGGACATTATGCCTCCAGGAATGGTAACTATTTCGCATCATACACTTCATGTGCTCTTGTAAAAGCTGATAGTCCACCGGGAAATTAATTTGCCTAACGCTGATTTTGCTTGTACAGCTTTGGAACTGACTTTGAAGACTTTTATTTCTTTGACCAGAATAAATGATGTCCTTCAATACGGGTATTATATTAATAGTAAGTTTCTATAATACGATGTCTTTAAGGAGCATTTCTTGCGCGGTTACTATCACAATCGGTCCTTCTCGGATACGAACACTTTATATTTGATTAAATTTCCATCAGCAAACTTCGCAGCGGAGACGTTTCTAAATATGGCTAGACCATTTGTGGGGACCCTTCTGGAAAAAATTGAAATTTACGGTGACAGGCGCGAAAAATGGAGGGCGGCCTTGTTGCGGAAAATCCCGTCAAGTCAACTTCCTCCTGAATATGGCGGTGCTAAAGACTGGAAGCCACCCCCGTGGAACAAGTAGAAACTTAATTATGATTAAAATACAGAGGAAAATCCGTAGATGTATTATATGCATCATTGTTGAAATTGCATGTCCACAACTCGTCAATAAAAAGTGAAAGAGTTTAAGTGTCTCAAAAACTTTCTGTAGCTTGGACGCTTCTTGCGGAAGTTATTAATAACAAGTACGAACAGAGCGAGCGTCACTCTGACGTTAAGATTCTTGCTATCATAAAGAAAATCAGCCCTCGAAGAAGTTGGTTGTTGCGAAAGAAAATTATGATGACATCACTTGTGAACAACAGGACCGACAATGAAGGTCATACTTAAAGACGAAGTAAGTCGAGAGAAAACGTGAATTCGCAATATTAAGCCTTTTCATCATTTAATGCTCATTGAAATAGTAAATGAGGATTCGGAATATCGACGCTTGTAACTGTTTTCCCATGGAAAGAAAAAAATAAAAATAATTACGTCACTTCCTTGCTAGAAAAATTTAATGAGTAACTTATGAGTATTTAATGAGCTGATATATCAAAAAGTCATCGCATTAAGTTGTAACCTTTTCACATGAAAAAAAAAATTCACATAATACAAGAGATACTTCTGCATCCGATATTTCCTTCTGACAAAAAAGTGATCAGAAAGTGTCTTCATCTTTTCTCTTACGTGAGAACTAACGACTTAAAGTTCGACTTAAGTCGTATCACACCTGTCCCATCTATGCGATAAGAGAGTGAGTTACAACAGTCGTCCGATGGCGATGGATTTTCCATCACGGGCATGATCAATTTCAGTTTTCCACCGACTTTAATCGTTTCTATATTTGAAATTGTCAAACCTTATTTTGCACAAATTTGTCACTCAAATGTATTTATTGATTTTTGATTGATTGATTAGTTCAGTGCCTAAGGATTTTTCCATCGCACTCCTTGATTAATAGTTATAACGTTTAACATTATTATTTAAATTGACTTGGTTCATAAAACTTATATGCTTCGCGCGCTTCGTGAAATTCCGAAATAAGTTTCAGCTTTCTTAACAATATCATAAATTAAAAATTATAAATTAAGTATCTATGTTTAAGTGCACAACTGATGTATTTATTCTCCATTTGTGTGAGCTTCAACTATCTCTGTTGTTTCAGTGTTTATTGTGCTCACTTGCGTTTTAACTTGCTCACATAAAATTGGTTGCATGTGTATTTCAAGAATTTGCTGCATTCAATTCGTCAGATAAATAGATATAAATTGGTTTATTGGTCCCATCACACCCCACATTTTCGAGTTTATGAAGTTCAGACGGTTCCCTGATTTTAACTTAGATTAATCTTAACATGGGTTTTCTTAATTTTTGGGCAGTACTTGTTGCGATAATACTACAAGCAAAGTAAAAAGCAATCAGAAATGTAGGTGTATACTTGATCTATAGAACCAAGAATTCACACGCTACATGTCACGGCATTATAAATGACGTTTTTCTGACTTTGACCCAGAAATACAGGTCAGGTATGCATGTTTCCATGCACAGGGTACCGGAGGGATTCATGGTGAGTGAGTGACAATATCATTTCAACCAATTGAAACCCTCTAATTCAATCTCATGCGTCGATTGCTTTCAACTTCAATTGCTTTTCCAGTCGTATTTTACGGCGGTGCCACAGATCTCGCTGACATCCTAGAGGAATTTGGCAAGAAACGGCTTCTCAATCACCTGTCGCAAGTGTTGGCAAAACAAGAGAATTTGGTCCATGAGTTTGATAAAACGTGGACAGGCAGCAGCGTAGAAGATTTGCCACCGGAAAGATCCGTTGTTGGCTGCATAATTTGTGACATGGATGGCTAGTCAATAAAGCAGAATTCGTCTTCAAAAGGCACAGCGGATGGTAATACTTGAAGGCTACTTTTAAAGAGTTTACAACCAGTGGGATCCAATTTTAGCTTTGCAATACACGGCGGAATATGCCAAAATGTTGGTCAACTACTTCCCAGCGGCTGGTCATGTTGTGTGAGTAATAAATGGTGGGTTCAATTTTTAGTTCTAGTCTTTCTAGGCCCTCATCCTCCATTAATAAACATTTGGTTTTCATTTACAGCAGCGAAGCTATAAATCGTCAAACCCACTATGTCAGGTTGGCTGGACTTGGATATCCATGGAAAGGATGAAGACGACATCACTGTTGTATCCCAAGTGCTGACCCCTAAGCAGCTTCAAGATCTGCAAGCGAAAGCTAAGGAAATGCTCGGAAGAAACAAGATAGCTCCTTGTTTGTAATCTAAAAAAACAAGCAGTAGGGTGATAGTTGTTCAGTTTGACAAGGGGTGCCTTGATCTTTTAGTTAAATAAACAGAATTCAATGACGCCCACAACAAACGACTTATTTTAGTCCCCGCATGGATGTCTTTTATTCACAATATTATGCGTTATTTTTAATGCTCATGAGAAAATTCAATCGGTAGTAGCCTTGCTCTATTTTTTCAGGTAGACGGTGATAAAAATGGAGCTGCTTTTGTTCTCATGGGAATAAATCACAATCAGGCTAATAAATTACATTTAATCAACATTTTTCATCAGATTTTACAGAGGACAACAACTTGACACATGAGGATATATGAAGTACACCGTGTAAACATGCCTAATCCAAACATTACATAAATGTCAAGGAAGTTTGCGACCTAAATCTATGAGCATATTTCTAGGTCATCTGACGTTCTGAGGTAAAAATAATTACTCGTTGCGATAAAAAAAACTCTGTGGCTAATTCTAAACATTATTAGTGGATTCCTGCGCTTACTCGTCAAAGTAACATTCTTAGAATCAACAATGGGTCTACATGATTTACCATTAAATTTTATAGTGTGTTCCAGCTACCCCCTTGCCGCTCCCCTATGACATCACCTTTCAGTCCTCCCCATGTCCCATCAACCTCGAGCATGAGTCATCACACGGCACAGGCCGAAGTCTACGACGCAATAGGATGACGTCATCCTCGGCCCAGTGAGTTTTTGTCCAGTTATTTTTAGCCACTTTCGGTTTTCAATTTATTGCCGGTCACTGAGTAGACATCCTGAACTGGCAGTTACAAAAGGCTACCGGTAGGGTTCGACCAAATCAAAATTCCCTAGGTGTTTGCCCGCCCAGAGGAAAATGCCCGCAATATGCTCTGAAAATGCCCCTCAAATTCGATTTTTGATCCCCCCGGCATTTTGGGCATTCTCCCTGATCATCAAGTATTTTTCTCGATGGAACAGTGGTATAATTTATAACTTAATTCAAAAAATAAATTTTAGCTTTATTCTGATACAAAATCTAAAGGATTTTAGAATAATTGGAAGGCTTTGTTGAAACGCTTGACTTCAACAGCCACTTTAAAAATATCTACTACGAATTTTAAAATTAACGACCACTAACAAGATTTTTTTATATTGTCATTACTCAGGAATTTTGTTTGTAAAGTACTGGAGTCCCGTACGAATATAATTTAAGTAGTCAAAGTTAGATTCAATCCGAAGTGGCATATAAATGATTCTTGTAAAATGAAAGTACGTTTGGTTCAAGGTTCGCGGTAATATTTGTATTTTTTACTACAAAAACTGAACCGAAGCCTGCGATCTTAATTCATTGAATTGGTGGGTAATAAAATAATTGTCACAAGCAGATTATTTGAAAGGGCTCTACGAAGATTTTTTTACAATCAACTTTTAAAATGCCCAAATGATCTCAAAAATGACCAACTGGCCCAACTCCTAAAGCCCGGATTCCATAGACAGCGACGGGCGAATCGCTGAGCGACGCGACCATTTAAACGCAGCAACGCAGTTTTCTTCATACTTATCGACACTAGAACATCAGTCCACTGAGCATTTGATTGGGATGTATATTCCATTAGCAGCCAAACTTCAAGTTAACATCATGATGCAACTGTCTTCAGATTTCATTTACTTTGCAAGTCCGACAGCCTCCAAGTTGATTGACGATGAAGATCAGAAAGCAAATGACGTGATTTCAAACTTTTCCCCTCTAAGAAGGCATCTGGTGGGAGGGGACGGCGGGACAGTTGTCTTCATGATCATAGACCCCAGAAAGACGTTCATGTCTACCCATTTTTTAAATCTGGTAATATCGAAGAAGAAGTGACTCAAGTAATTGACCTAACGAGCTTGATGGCGCCGTTTTCTCGGTCTCATCATACTGTTTGTTTTGGTGTATGTCTTTTACTCAGGAGGAGCAAATCCTGGAGACCAAAACAATTGGAGGATTCTCGTGGTGATACTGAATTACTGATCGTGAATACAATCGATGGGGCTGTTTCTTTCGACAAATATATTGTCCCTTCTGTAGTTTCCACGCCGCGCCGGTAGATGGTGTTTAATGTACTTTAATTTAGGCAGTTGTCAAGCAAACTTCTAGTTAAGTAGACCAAAGTTTTTGACAAACAGCAAAATCAACTTATTGTCGTACAAATTTTTTCTTTTGCATCAAAGTTTCATTTATTGCTTGACACATTCAAGAGCTTCATTTCTCAACAGAAGGTGGCATTTGAATTAGCTTGAATAAAGTCCTTGAAGGAGGCGACACGAGTGAAAACTTGCGGCACGTGCTTTTTAGCACACCAGGGAGGATTCTCTTGGTCGTGTGGCTCGTGGAAGGCCACCAGCGATGCTATTCCAACCTACAGCAACAAAATACAACGAGAAATCACATTTAAATTTTATTAAAAAATGTTAAAATATTTTTAAAAAGTACTTGTATGGGATCTTCGCCATGTTTTTGGGTAAACAGCGGCCCACCACTGTCTCCCGTTGCAATGGCCGCGTCCTCGCCATTCCCATCAATAAATTTCGAGCAGTATTGACTGTCGTCAATCTTTGTCATGTTAATCCACTCGTCCTTGCACTTTGAATTGTCTACATAGACTCCCTAAAATATCAAATGTAAAAAAATATATTAAATAAATGTATAATGTTTTTAATGTTTATTTTATTTGCATTATTTAAATTTAATATTTAATTCCGCGGCTCTTGGACCTTAGCAAGTCTTAAAAGCTCGGATTGTGTCTCACAATCCTGAAGTCCCCATCCAATGACAAACAGATCCTCCTTGTAGTCCTTTTCAGCCAAGCAAATTGGTTTCAGTTTAGTACAACCAAGATCAATTGGTTTCTTCAGCTTCACTAAAGCAATGTCATTCAGGTGGTCCGACTCTTTCCCACCGGCCCATTTTCTACAATAATTAAAACCCTCCAGTCAGTTACAGAGTGAATTAGTTTATTATAACGTTCGTCTGCCATACGGATGAAATTGAATATCGTCGTATTCAAAGTCAATAAAGTGGGAAGTCTTGGAAAATATTGACTTGTAGTAGTTTCCAGTGCTCACATCCGCCATGCCAAATAAAGCTTGAAAGTTTTTATCACGGTCATCTTCAGTAAAACATTGTGCTGCTGTAAGAATCGTACGATCGTCTATCAAAGCTCCACCACATCGAGGACCAGCGTAGCTGATTGGTATGAGACCAAACAGCTCTGTCACCTGAAAAAATGAATTGGAATTAAAAAGTTAAATTTTATTATATTATACGGTTTTTGTTTTATTTTTGATAGTTCAACCTTGACTAAGGCGGCCATAAAAGGGAAAGCACTCGTAGGAGTGCCAGTTTGGATTTTTTCTTGTCCCTCAGCATCGTTGTAAAAGTACGAAACCCACGAAGCTCCACTTGCTTGCGTTGTAGAGCTCACGGTCAGTAGGAAAATCACCAGCAAAAGCATCTTATCCAGCGTAGACTTTTCAAATGACTCCAATATTTTAGCACGGTCAAGTACAACTAACTTGAAGTTATCCTGCTGTTTCACCAGCAGCTGCTAAATTATATTTAAGTGCTAAATTTACTTATGTAGAGATGAAGCTGATAGCACCTGGCTGATTGGCTCATAATTAAAATAACAATGCGGTTTTGTAGCAGAAGCAGAAAAGTGGTAAAATTGCCACAAAAACACGAGCTATGCGTTGGCATTGAAACCGCAACGCCAGTGGATGCCATAGCTCAAGTTGTTTATTTGTGCAATGGCCATTTAGCAAATAGATGACAAATTTTTGGGCTCTCATTGTGGCTACGCGTGTGGAATTCAAGGCAGAATTTTGGCGTCCTGGTCCTGATCAAGCCTACAGCTGCATTAGCATGGGACCCGCGTAAATTAGTTCTCATTTTGTAATAATAAGCAAGGCAATTATTTGTCACTTGTTAGTCAGAAGGAAACAGCGGATGTGGATGTCACTGTCGCATTATATCAGCTGTCATATTTTTCCATGCGAAAAGGTTACAACTTGATCTGATGACTTGTTAATTTATCAGCGACTCATTCAAATGTTCTGACAATCAATCTGTAACGGTTTTTTTGCCCGTCACCGTAAGGACGGGGGAACTCATGTCTCTATGCACTCCTAAATCCGACTGTGTATTTATTCTACACCGAGGACGTGTATGAGATATGAGGTCACCAAATTGAAAGCGGTTCTTCCGGGGATAGACTTGAAGATGTACAAATTAATAGTTATTTGTTTACACACACTTAGTAGCACTTTCTACAATTAGTAATTATTGTATTCTAAGAAATAGTAAATGATAGGCGTTAAACGGCAAGTTAATGGGAAAGCAGGACTTAAGGCTCTGCACACCTTCACAGAAGGGTTTCCAACTACCGACTGACTACCTCAGAGGATTCCACGAGGCAGCATGCCGAGTGCAAAGGGACGCGTCTACAACTATTTCATTGTCCTCAAATCTAGGTAAAGGATAACTATAATCTAGGGCATAGACATAGACGCACACCGTATAGATGGTACACATATATACAGGCTGAGGAGAGGGGCTGTTACAAAGTGACCTAATTATCTTGCGTTTTTGACTTCTGTGAGAAACAAAAATTACAACGGCCGCCAGTTCTAATCCTCATTTTCCACAGCGATGTGCATAATTTGACGCAGTCCTGTTGAGACCATGGTTTTTCTTTCCACATGACATGACAGATTCCAATTTTATCTCGACTTAACGTCGTCTCAGGGTGTGAACTTGTCAAACCTCTTGTCAACACTTTCCCAACAACCAACTTTTCCTTCGAGGCCTAATTTGGTTAATGATAGCAGTAGTCCTAACGTCAAAGTGACGCTCTGAACACTTTGCACTAACTGAGTTTGTACTTGTTATGACAGCTTGATTCGGCCGAGTTAAAGAAAGATTTAGAGAACGTTAAACTGTTTCATTTTTTATTGGAGTTATGTAGACATACAAGCTAAAATATACTATTAAATACATCTGCCGGTTTGATTCTGTATCTTTTTTTTACTAATTATGCTTCTACTTGTTCCATGGGACTTGCTTCCAGTCTTTATCACCGCCATATTCAGGAGAAAGTTGACTTGACGGGATTTTCCGCAACAATGCCACCCTCCATTTGGCACGCCGTCCACCATAAACTTCGAATTTTTCCATAATGTCTCCCAAGAACGGTCGAGCCATATTTAGAAACGTCTCTGCTGCGAAGTTTGCTGATGGAAATATATTCAACTATAAAATGTTCGTATCCGGGTAGGACTCATTGCACGAGCTTCACCGAATGCTCCATAAAGACAATAAATGACAGAAATAAACTTACTGTTAATAATAAACCCGTAACGAAAGGCATCATTCAATCGGGTCATGGAGGTGAAAGACTCCAAAGCCAGTTCTATAGCTATACATATCAAATTCTTAGGCAATTGAACTTCCTCCTGAGCTTTTAGCTTTCACAAGAGCAGATAGAGAGTACGATGCGAAATAAGTACCTTTGCTGGAGGCATACTTTCCCAATTGGAAGCCATCAAAGTCGCTAACCAAAACGATTCCCGCGTTGTTATTAGCCGCACCTTCGGTCTGGGCTCTACGAATCAATTGCTCATAGTGCTTCAAGTAATCATTAGTTTCGTCAGGATTTAAATGAGCGAGCTCTCGGTAGTTCCATTTGCCATACTGGATAGTAATAACTAGGAGACATTGTACATTATTACAAGAAATTTGATGCAATTCAA
Organism: Deuterosminthurus bicinctus; assembly: GCA_034698825.1. Lineage (NCBI taxonomy): Eukaryota > Metazoa > Arthropoda > Collembola > Symphypleona > Bourletiellidae > Deuterosminthurus > Deuterosminthurus bicinctus. Next base: position 12,218 of record JAQIWI010001928.1, read on the forward strand.
AGCTACTATGGGAAAGGGCCATATGGACACTTGCTTGGGAAACCATCGTAGTCATATCCAGATTTGTAATAAGGTGTCATTTTGATGATCTTCTCAGGCGCCTTCCAAGTCTGCCATTCGTCCCATGTCTCTAGAAATGCCACAGGGGCTGGTGTCATGGCACCTAGAAATCCATCCTCAGGCTCGATGATCTTCAAACGCAAAATATATTGAAAATCCACAGACAAACAAACACGACGCAAACAGAAATAAATATCTCGACTCTATAAAGGAAAATTAAGATACCTCGTCAACTGTGTCAGCTTCTTTCTCGGCAGGCCCACACAAAGCAAAGCTGAAGCCAACGACGAGAACAATAAGTTGGCAATTCATGACTCAACTGCAAAAGTGAAAATGAACTCAATGAACGTTTGTGCATGAATGAGGAACATTAGCAAAGTTTTGCTCCATTTCAATCACAATTGAAGAAAAATCAAAAGTTAATTAAGCTTAAGGCTGAGCTTGCTTGTGATTCCTGCTTGCTGACATTTCTCAAGATAACGAGTGCCTCAGCTTGTTTTAGCGGAAGGTGATTGACAGCTAGAGGGAAATTCACAAGTTTTATTCATAGTTGTGTTTTTTGCAAGTAATATGCGATAACATTAGTATTTTCCATTGCTGTAGTTTCTCAAATCTAGAGCTCAATTTGATGCAATATTCCGACCCTTTGAGGCTAACTGAATATAAATTGAGTTGATTTCAATAGAGTAGTCCTGTTAACGGTTAGTAATTTGGGAGTAGTTAGCTTTGCTGCATGAGTAAAGTAAGGATTGCTATTATTACAAGTCAGCTTTGTTTTTGTATGTCAACATAGACTTGAACTTGTGTTTGTAGCTGATTCACCGGGAGAATTGCTGGGTAAGCATTCTCAGGGCATGAGATGAGTGAATGATTCTTCCCTTCCTATTATGAGTAAATGCTCCCACTGCGGATTGTTATTGTGTAATAATGTGACTTATCAAGGGGCGTTTTTTCTTGTGTCATTTCTACGTGCATTTAAATGGCACTCCTTAATACTTGTAATTATCCACTGACTAAGATGCTCTCATTGTACCGTAAAATCGGTATTAGAGGCCGGGGCTTCTATTGTTTCAAATCACCTCTAACCCCGGCTTCAATTACAGGTCCGGCTTTAATTAGAGGCCCGGCTTTTATTCTTTGAAGCATTTTTAAGCGCCAAAATTTTATAATTTTTTCGTCGAGTTCCTATTTTATGAATGATAATTCACTTCGAAAAACCCTTATTTGTCGTATTTTTTGTGGAAGCTTATGAAATAAGAAGGTTCTCGTGAATTCCAACACATAGACGTATATTTCCTACTCCAAGACTTCCAATTTTCACTCCTACAACTCCATCTGATAAGCATCAAAATATTTATAACAGTCAGCGTCAGCAGACTTAGGAGTCCTAAGTTGCATTAATTGAGATTTGCCATCAAAATCTGCACAAGATCAACTGATGAACAGTTTCCATTATATTACACAAGTTAAACACATCATTTAAGATTTTTTGTTTGTAAATAAAATATACTCCGACTTTAAATTCAGTAATATTTTAGCTCAATACCCTGAAATTAGCACAAAAATAGCAAAAAAGAAGTCCAAACTCTCTTCATTGTAATGTTTGGGCGTCAGGACTGTAAAACTATAACGTTAGACAATGCCCTTAATAAAAGCCCCGGCCACAATTAAAGGCCCGGCCTTTATTTATTCAAACTAAGAAAACCCCCGGCGTCTATTGAAGGTCCGGCCACTGTTAGAGGTCCGGCCTCTAATACCGATTTTACGGTACTTATTGACAATTGGTTTTAATATCTCACACTGTGAACATCTAATAATCTCTCTCTTCACGTTTCCTTTATTAA
>JAQIWI010001929.1:0-14121 GCA_034698825.1 Deuterosminthurus bicinctus
AAAAATATATAGAGAGAGATTTAAATAGTAAGGAAAGGATGAGGAAAAGGAGGCGATGATGAAGGGGATAAATGGACGGTTGTTGTGTGGATAAATGTTTGAGACGGTTGGGAAGTGACTGGTTGAGTGAGTGAGTACAGCATACGGTGGGATGAATGCGGCGTAACTCAATTGGAAAATTGGTTCAGTTTGAGTGAAGCCTCCACTTCCTCTCTTTCCATTCAAAGGCGCTCTCCCTGCCAATCTTCCTCTGTTTCTCCCTCCCCCATCCTTCCTATCCGTCTTACTCCTCTCGCTCTTTTACATCTAATCTGAGCCGTGAGATTATGATCCGCTTGTGTAGTTGACGACGGCTGGCTTACTTAAGTAACTCTTATAATTCATTATGTAGGTCTAAGTCCGCATGACTGGCCCTTGAGCCTCTCCCGAGGTGGTCCACCAGCTGGGTACCCATCCTATTTGCAGTCATTGGCATCAGCCTCAGCAGCAGCAGCGGCGGCCGCCGCTGCGGCTCAACAGCAACAACAACAGTCAGCCCCACCCCCACCGTCGCATTGTAGTCCAGCTTTACTTCATTCTCCCATAAACCCCGAACTACCCCCTCCACCGCCCAGCCACCACTCACCCCCTTCATTGGCAAAGCGAAGTGCAGCGTCAAGTGTATCTATCTCACCCCCTCTAAAAAGCCCGGGCGAGTTCCGCAAAGATAACTCGCCAGTCAGCTTCCGCGCAGTCACCTCAACAGCCAGTTCAATCTCAGAAATCGCCAACTTTGACCTGAGTAAACACCCTTCATTGTGGGCTACCTCGGCATTTACTTCTGGTCTCGCTACAGCCACAAGCAGCTCCGGTAGTCACAATGGTAGCGGCAGCACGACGAGCAGTAATGGAAGACCCGCAAGTGGAGGGTACATTGGACCTCCATTACTTCCTCATCCATTCCTCTACACGCACTTGTGCAATAACGCATGGATGACCAGTGAGATTCATAATGTCATGTCCAAATTACATCACCACCATCAGCTTCAACAGCAACAACAACTGGTCTCAACTCGAAACAACAACAGTCCAAGTCCTCCTTCCCCTCTTCCTACTTCGGCTTTAATTTCCAAGAAACGACATTTGATTGATGAATTACGGGGCAAACCTCTATTAGCTTTGACGGATGGCAAACAATCCAGCCCTGTCAATAATAATAACAGCAGCAGTGTTAATAACAATAACAACAACGGCTCAAACCGTCGAGATATGGACTCCCCACCTCTGCCCAAGAAGACCAAGGTGAGCTCGGGTGATGGAAAGTCGGAAGTTTGGCGGCCGTATTGAGTTTGATTGGTGAAATAATTAAATGTTACAATTTTGTAAGAAAGAATCAAGTTGGCTAATTAATAAACAAGCTAAGGGCAGACTATGAAAGGCTGGGTTCAGTGTGAAGTTATTGAATCGACACGTGTGAGTGTGTTTGTGTGCGTATGAGAAATCTGTTGAGCTTCCGCTCACCCTATTCGGAAGCTTGGGGTATGAGCGGAGAATTTTTAGGGGGAAATCCCAAAGCCTCCAGACTTAATTAGAGAAGGCTATAAATCATGTGGTGAAAGCAGTCGGAGCATATTCCAAGCGCATAGACATATGCAGGCACATGCATAGACACGTACAGGCACGCATGTAGATACATGCAAGCGTACGCATTTTCACTCACTGGCAGAACTTGCTTGGTCATTGAGCCCATTGGTGCTCATGATAAGATTAATACAGAAGCAGAAACACAATGGCCTGCACATTCATTGTGTGCTGCATGGATCCCATTTTCATATCTCACACATGTTTCTATTTCCTCCGTTTAATCGATGAGTCCCTCGTGAAATGGAACTGTATCAGATGAATTGGAAATTTAATTGCCAGCCTCCCCCATTCAAGGTGTTCGTGACTGCTGCTCATTTTATTCACATCCACAGGTTAAGTAGATTTTTTTACCATGCAAATCCAACTGTTCCATAACGACCTGTGAGGTCAATAAAAGATGAGACAGAGTTTGATCCTGATTATGGCTTGAAATATGACCTAACAGTGACGTTGAGGGCGGAGATGAGAATACTCGTGCAGCAAGGTTAATGAGCTCCCCTCTTCAATGTTTATGAGAGTTGAATTTAAACAATTTTTTCCTATTCACGACTCTCGGAAATAGAGAAAAGGGATGGAAGAAGGAGAGAGAGAGAGGAAAGAGTGTAGATTTTTCTTGCTGATTTATTTGTCTCATTAATGGAAGAGGGCATAACGTTGGAAGGGGAAAGCGACAAGGTCGTTAGGACTGTCATTACATGAACGACTCCTTTCACTCATCATTCATTGCCTCCTCATTAACGCCGCCGGAGTCGGGAGGATCAAAAATCCTTGCATATTACACATATCCACCCTCCTCTTCCGCTCTGTCTTATGCTCCATTGAGCAAAGTGGCGGGCGGGGTGGGGGTCAGGTGAGTTGTTAGGCAACGAGCATCATGCTGGGTTAATGTGGTTGGCAGTGAAAAACAAGGAGGAAAATATGGGGCTGACTGTGGATGAGGACAAGACGAGCTTTTCCGCTGGTTCATTAGCTTTGATAGATACGAAAAGCTACACCCTCGTTGAGTTTTTGTGCATACACCCCGACTGTCGTGTGTCACACTCTCTTGAATTCACACTCAATAAAGGTCAAAGATGCTTGCTTCGCTGTGGTTACCGCCGTTGCCAGGCTGGGTGTCATCAAGCAAGAGTTTAAGTACCCGGAAATCCTTCGTTTTCAGGGAATTTTTCAACTGCTATGTTGTCTCTAATGTTAAATTGCGCCTGGAAATGAAACTCCGTTCCAGTTGATTGTGCGTGTGTGCGGGAGGAGTGAGTACTCTAATTGACTCCCATTTTTCCTTGTAATCGGTCTATTTGTTTGCACGGAAATTAAATGCCAGTAGTTAAGTTCCACGTCGCTCTTCCCCTCTCGTCTGCTGTAAATCCAACGGATCTTGAACAGCTATACTGGTCCTCTCTCGTGTTCAACCTTCATCGTTGTGGGTCCTCTGCCCTTATGCGTACTGCTGTGAGAAAAATTGATTTAATATTTCAATACCTTAGCTGAACAATTATTAACAACATCTTGTTGAACACTGAACACCCATGCCAACACCTATAAGGATGTTTGAATTTTACAGCTCATTCTTCTCTTTCTCTGTTTACCAAGTCAATGGCCTTGTGCTGCCACAATAGCACGAGCGAGCAATCCGCGTTTGTTGTCATTATTTTGCCATGTGAACCATATCGTCGTCCGCCACCCGCTGACATTACACATAGAAATGCGATGACAATGGGCATGCCTTTAGAATGAGCTTCGTGTGTGTGTCTTTCCTCATTCTCCCTGTGTTTTGAAATGTCATTATAGAAAGTTGCCCTGCAGATATGAACGTTCATGGGTCTTTATTCCAAAGCATGTTTACGACCATGGATGTGACACTTTTAAAACAAGTGGGCCTTACCTGGAAAATTGCCTCCTACTTTGCGGTCAGTGTGGAAAGTGTCAAGGGAAGATTTACAGGGAGCTTGTGCTACCGACACCAAGTGGGAAAATAAACTCATAAATCCCTTTGTTTCCTAAGGCCCCGTGACCCATCTTGTTACATCCCTTTGAATTATTGACATGTCACTCTGAGGGACTGACCCGTAATAAATGAATGGCCTTAATTGTCACACTTTTATGAGGGGGGTTGTAAAATTTTTGGTTTTATCCACGTGGGAGCCATATAACTGGAGTGAGATATGTAGTATTCTAGTGGCCCTTTACAAACTTAGTTAGAGGTCAAGTCTATGGAGCAAGTTCCATGAACACCCACTGTATAGCTAATTGGGATCAAGTTCAGTGCGACGGGGTCACAGAATTCTAACGCCACACATAAGGCTCTTTTTCCGATGAGCGGCAAAGCCTGTGATGGAGATAAGTGGAAAAGATTGTGAAAAGGTTGAGAAGGACTGACTATAGATCTAGTAAAACAATGTTAATACAAGTTAATGGCAATGAATGAATAAAGAGGGTGACAGAATTAACAAGGTCTTGCTTGATCGCCTTTTATTGTCTCCATCGCAGTGTTTCAGCCTCATGAATATTCATGTGAGCATCTCAAGAGCATCGTCATCATCATCATCATCATCATCCTCAACGTGCTCACGTTACCCTCGTTAATCCCTCATCCCTATAAAAGCTGAAGATAAAATAATTGCTAGCACTTGACAAAGTCGTATATAGACTTGATCTTAAGGACAAAGTAGCAGAGGGAGCTTGAGTTTAAAGTGAAAATCATGAAAAATAAATTCGCACACAATGTTCAGACCCTACACATATAGTATATAGACTTAACGTACGTAATTATTGACTATGCCAGACAAATTCCTTGCGCGCACTCAACCCTTTTTAAAGCCTGTAAATTACATGGTACAAGACGACTACTACCGTCGGATTTTAAGCCTTTTTATCTTGACATGGCAGACGGGAAGGAGAGACTAAGAACAAACAGGGATGAGAAGAAGAAACAAGAGGAAGGAAGTCGGGAAAGGATGAGGAGAGGCGAGGAGATGGAAAGTCTATCAAAGTCGAGATAATCAAGTTTAATGAAAATAATAATTAATGAAACAAAGAGCATTAGATGAGCACCCAAAGAAGAAGGAGGGAATCCGAGCAGAATGAGGGAGCTACAGAGAACCTCAAACAGAGCAACTAAATTATACACAAGGAATTTCCACCTCCTCTCTCTTCTTCCTCCACACACATGGATGGCTCAGCTTGGGCACCCGGGAGTTTTCACAGCCTTTTCTATTATCATTTCAACTGGAACGGACGGATGAAGAGGAGCAAGAGCATTGGGGTGTCTAATGATTAACTTGATTCCCTCCATAGACACACCGTGCCAGCTGGTTTCAACGGATGAATTAATACCAGTCAGTCCTTTGATTGGGGAATATGTCAATCTTGGACGTAATTCTTGCTGTCCTAATGATTTTCCAAGGTGCACATAGTAGCAAAGTAAGTATAAATCTACCAGTCATAGTCTCTCGCTTTTCACTGCATCGTAATTTCACACAGTTTGACTGACCTGTGTGCTCTTTGAATTTGTTCTTTAAACGAACTAATATTCGTTTTCTTTTTCTAAAAGTAGCAGAGGGATGGCTTGGCTTACATTGAAACGCCCTAGAATAATCCGCTTTCATGCTTTAATAATTCCAAAACCCTTCACATTCAACAAACATTAGCCCGACAGGCAGGGAAGCAAGGAAGCTGAAAATCTTAACCACTCAGCCCGTCTGAAGTATACCAAATGACCTCCGTAGTAAAATTGATTTAAACTTAGATTCGCAATTAAGCCGCGTAAGATGAGTAGCGTGGAATTCGGCTGTTGAAATTTGAACAGACTTGTGTATACAAAAGGGCCATTGGAGTGAAAAATAGAGGAAACTGGAGAGAGACAGATAGTGAGATTGTCTCTGTGCAGTATGTGTGAACTATTTGGACTCCCGGGGTTGGGATAAAAGGGAGAGGAAGAATTGAATAAGGAGATGTGAAAGAAGACAGGAGGAGCTCATTAGCAAACACAAAGTAATTAACAAAGATCGAAATTAAAGCCCAACTCCACACACATTCACTCACTGCGGAGTGCAACGGGGCGTGCGGAAGTACAACTCTCCCGAAATCCTTCTTCTTCTTCACCTCCACACTCTTGAACCCGCTCTTTGCATGAATATAACCTTCTCACACACAATCCCATGCACACACATTGCACCACCATTCCCCCTCATTATATCTAAATGCTCCCAAATTGTTTTATTATTGGACGGGATCAAAAGTGTGTATTTCATGCGAGGGCGAGAGAGACTTGGTGGGCAAGTTCTTAATGGGATTCATCTGGGTGTGTGTGTGTGTGTGTATATTTCCGTGTTTCCCGGTGATTCCACAATGGCCCCTTTATGAAGCCAAGAGTTTGTGGAGCTTGTGAGGGAAAATGAGTGGGAATAATGGCCAGGCATATTGGCCTATGAAGACCAAAGATGATATTGTCGGGTAACGATGCCCTATTAGCTGTTATGTTTCCAATACAAAGTACGCTACCAGCCGCGTTTCCACGGAGTCATTTAAGCCCTTGCGTGTTTGTTATCCTTGCAGAGGAATTGGTGCACAGTTTGGGAAACCCTGTGGAATTATCCTAGGTGTGCCTCAACGGTCATTATTAGCACTAGTGTTCGCTATGGTGCTAGTAAATACACGTGTGTAAATTCATGCACCACTTTCCGTGCTCCGGCTATATTAACAAAGTCAGTGGCCATGAGATTCTTTATCTGTTTCCACAGTAACTCCACAAAATGCGGGTGACAAACCGGGATAAGGCACCACCAGACCGAGCCGGCCGTCACTAAGGCACTTTTTTCTCACGTTCATTGTGTGTATGGTGAGAGTCTGGTGCCCGATGTTGCTAAGGTAGCTGCTGGAAATGCATGAATATTAGAGAGAGAGAGCGCAAGGCTTTCTTAGAATGGGATGGTGAGTGGAAAATCTGTGAGGTCGAGTGTGCATAGAGAAGCATACGGGCGGAGATAAACAGATAAAGTGTTGAGAGAATGGAGAGAGCTGAAAGTGGGAGGATGAGGAAGCGAGGGAGCCGTGAGTGATACGATTCCGTATGGATCTTGCAAATTGTAATGGAAGCCTGGAGACGCATTCCGATTTCAAATTCTCAATTCTCTTCCCTTTTCCACTTGCCTGGGAACGTACAGGCGGCTGTGACAAAATCACTTTGACCAGTCGACTATACAGTATCTGCGTGGGCCTTGCATATGGAGCATCTTGGCTTCATTACATATAAGTGCATTAGAGAGAGACCCTCTCTGGTCCACGCAAATGGATTCACACTTAACATACATAATGGATTTGAACAACTCGGCTTGGTGTCCAAGGCTTGGAATGCTCCCGATCAAATATATTGAATTCTTGGATCGTCCTCCCTGTATGTATGTAAGTTAGTGGGGAGTGAGTGAGACGATGAGAGTGCCAGGAGATCCCTTTTAGCCATAATCTATACCGCAGTGCAGTAGTAGAATTGAGACGTGGTCATGTGTCAGTAGTGCGGACTTCGGCGGACCTTCTTAGTCAGTACTTACGTCCGCCATATGTAAAGTAACGTGTAGAGGAGAGAAGGAACGTGAGGGTCCCTTGTCTTCTCTATCGGAATGTCCACACTTTGTAGCTCCATTTGTCCGTATTTGTATGCGGACTGGGAATTCAGAATTGAGAGCTCTTTGCGTTTTCCATGGTAACCATTATTTGGACAGAGCTCTTTTGTATGCCATACCTTGAGCCTTCTCAAGAACCCCACAGACGCGGCGAGAGCATGTCCCCTTGTGTGAATTGAAAAGGAGAAGGCGGATGTTAAGTGGGAATGATGCTGATTGTGCCTTTGATCTTCTTCTCATGCAAAGCACATACAAGCAAGCTCCCTTGTCACCAAAGAAAGTCCGCCCCCGTCTTCCTTTGATTGATTTAATAAGAAAATGTGTTACAATAAGTAATGACCTGCTAGCAAGTATGAGAAGAAACCTGGATTGCACTAACTTTTGGAAGAGGCAGTTGGAAAGTTTGCTCATAGATATATTTCATCATCACAGGAATGGATGGGGATGAACAGTCAGTCCAGACTCTCCTAACGCCAATGAATCCAACTGGCTCTTTCCCTGCCTATTTATCTCAATAGTCCCGACCATAGAGATCTCAAGAAGGGAGAGAGAGAGAGCGAGTGGAAAAAACTTGTTCAATTTGCTAAATTAACTTTGGCCTTCTCACTGGTGCTATCATAAATGAAACTGTGTGTGTGTGCAGTTGGCCGAAAAAAATAATGTATTTTTATGTGCAATATCATTCTAAAGAGAGCAAGCACCACACAAATCAACCAGCAAAGCTTACTGTGGGTTCACTCACTGTTCTGGTTTACTAATTTCCTTAATGGTCTGCCGGTACATACACACAGGTTCACACTCGTAACTGACATGATGGCGAAGCAAATGAGCTTTGATTTGTCACACTTTATTTATCCATGTGCTTGGAAAAATAACTTACACATATGCGCACTTTTCTTGAGATGCTTTTGCCTCTTTGGCCAGAACGGATTCTTCTTTGGTGGTGACCAGAGAGAACATGAACATGTCAGCTTGTGGCCCTTTTGTCAAAGCTCAGCTGAGCGTGGATTACTCGGATGGAAGGGAGAGAGAGATGAAAAAAAGCCAGTTGTTTCCGGTTGCAATCATTCTACACTTAATCTTGCAAGCGTTTCCCAGTTTTTTTGTCAGGCTGCTACATGTTCGACTCGATGAGTTTGCTGAAGTTTTTAATTTATTTTCAGATTGTTTCTTTTTGTAATTTTTTGATTTTCCTGGGAATCAAATTACTTGATCTCAAATCAGTAACCAAGTTTAGACGACCAAGCTTTGGTGGTCAATGTGTAGTGAAATTCATCATCGCATATTTAAACATTGAAAATGCAAATTTTATCATCAAATTGTAAACGCCAAAATAGTCTACTTACAATGCAAAACGATCACATATAGAATTCCTCACAACACAGCCAGCTACATTTCAAAATATGTGTTACAATGTAAATGTGAGAGTTTAGGGGAGCGTAGCCTGTGTGTACTACAACGTGCCATGTAAGTCGGAGGAGCGAGAGGAAGACAACAGACGGGAGTGACACCCCACATTTCTCACTAATTCGTATCTATGTGTGACGGCTCCTGCTGCTACTGCTTTACTCTTCTTACACTCTTAGACCTCCCTCTCGCCTTCCAGTATAGTAACAGCAACAGCAGATCTTCCCAAAACTTGTCTTTCTCCTTCCTTTTAGTCATGGTATGTGCATATCTGCTGGCTATGGTGGTTGCTTATCGGAATGATTTCACACACTAGAGTCCGTTGGATATAAAATCCTTGATACATACTTGTAGTCTTCTTCACAAGCTGACTGTCGGCTTATGCTGAAAACTTGTTGGAAATTAGATTTCATTCCAATCAGCCGACAGGGCCAGCGAGTAAGGTTCTAATTGAATCACCCTCTTTCTCTCTCTCTCTCTGTCTCACACAGTACTTTCACTTAGCTCCCCCATTTAAATTTTCAATAGAGTAGACCCTCCTAATATATGTCCTGTGAACATATACGTGCAGCAGGCGCCCTTTCAATGCCATTTCCATCCTCCTCACTCACGCCCTTTATCATGAGGCCAAATGTTGATGTGCTGTTGACCTTCTAATAGTGTGTGTCGCTTTCGTCGTCATCGGGGAACAACCGGTTGTGAGGAGGTGAGGCAGGGTAATTTATGACGCAAAAGAAAGTGTGGAGAATCTCATGAATTGCTATTTTGATCGATGGTGTAAAAATAATTGACTTGTCCTTGGCAAAGGAGAAAATAATTAGCGAGGCAAATGAGCCACGGAACAAGTGACGAGGAAGAAGAAGGAAATTGACGAGCTAACATGTTAACAAGCTCTGAAAATCTATATCCTCCTTATTCTCTCGCTCTCACTTTGACAGTTAGTCCTTCGTTCCTGCTCCTTCATTAAACTTTCCTCTTTTTACACACACACACACACGCCCATCCACGCATCCAGCAAACTAACTCCTCTACGCCACTAGTCTTTCCTCCACCATCAGCCACACACATACCGGCTTCTGGTGGTTCCCTACTCCTCTCGCTCTCTGATCATCACTAATGATCATTTTCCTCTGTCGTTCGTTCTTAACATAGGAGCGCTATAAACTGACTATTCAAATGGCCGTCGTACATATTAATATTAGCTGAGGAAAAGTAATAAAGTTTTTGAAGTTGATACACGCAGTGGTTCTTTCTCCCGGTGCACACACACAACTTCCACATTGCTTGCCTCCTGATTTTCCAGGAACAACTTTTCCAGTCACAGAGCATCTGGATATGCGCTACTACTACGCGTACAACATGTGGCTTTTTCCCTCCCAATCTCCCGCCCGTCTTTTCACCAAATTTTCTGGTTTTAAGCTCCTCTAATTGGCATCACTCGTTGGTTCCATGTGCTCTGCACACCTTCCTAAGCCATCCATATGCTTCGTGGAAAAATTTGATCAATTTTAACTGTCTGGGCCTCATCGAGCCATTTCAACAACGTCTGAAGAGTTTAGAGTTAAATATGATTTTAAGAATTCTACATTTCACTTGCATGGGAACTGAAGGCTGTGGAGCCGGGAGACGTAAAACGTGGGGAGGATGTAATGAAACTAATTTCAACAATCACTGGACCCTGACTCTGCAGTATCGATAACAAGAAGGGTCACTCCCTCACGTGCAATCTTACAAAGTGGCCGGCGCTTTCACTGGCTGGCATTTGAGAAACAAGTTGATTCTCTTCCTGCTGTTAGCGGCAAGTGAGAAAGGGGATGGGAAAAGTATGATGATATGTGACGGTAAAGAGACGGGGAACATGACAATGACACGGCAGCTCGCACACACGTACAGATCGCATCAATAGTCCGTATGTCCTCACAAAAAGCAACTAGCACGCGGTCATCGTAGGCAGCAAATCTTCACCGGCTGTTACTTGACAGCAAACACGGACGATTTTCCTATACGCACGGCTGGTGGGGATGAGAGCAATGGGTAGAAACATATCGTCATCCTATCTTACCTGCTGCCCATCCATGGTCCCCAAGCTCCATTTTGCACTCTCATGGGACAAGCGCGGCAGAATAAACTGTGAGTACGAAGACTACTGTGGCGGATTTAAACGAGCCTGGAGAAATTATGCGGAGGAATGCGGTTGAATGATGCGGCCAGGTCTCTCTCCAGATGTGTAACCAAGCAAATTATAACAAAAGGCGCAGCTCATTCCACTCGAATCATGTTACGCCTTGTGAAAGCAGAGAAGGAAGAGGGAAAGCGAGAAATATTAAATGAGTCACAAGTTTCTTCCGTGAGCAAGTGAGTGAGCGAACGGGGAAAAAATTTTGGTAGCATTTGGTGTTGAGTGTCGGCAAGGTCTTTTTACTTTTACACACATATACACTTGGTCTCTCTTTCTAGCGAGTTTTTAGCACCCAATTGTCAACTCTGGAATTTTCTAGTTAGACGAACAAGCAAGCTCTTTGCCTTCAACGTCCCCTTCTTCCTCTACTCCGATTACAACTTGGCGAGAGAATGAACGAGAGTGTGAGAGGTTGAAGACGTGTTTAATAAATAAGCTCATGGCTTTTACATGGGATTACTAGGGAGCTATTTAAATGCATTCCATTTCTATATTAGAACAAGTTGTCGGCTAAAAAATAAGCCTCACTGGATTATCATTATGGATTCGAGACGGACGTCGTGTTGAAGAGGGAACGAGATGAAGGAATGTGCTTGCAGCAAAAACATGGGAGAAATAAGAGAGCACAGCACAACTTTGAATCGAGTTTAGTATTATGTAAGTAGCGTGGAGGGGGTGCTGAGGAAGGAAAAGTCAGAAGAGAGACTTTATTGGTGTGTATTTTGGCGTCACCTGGACTGAACAATGGTGATTTGGTTTGGGTTGGAGAAATGAAATGGCAGTCAGATTTTTAGCACTAAATCTTATAGGGGCTTGGGATTCTTGAGGCTAAGTGCAATGTAACTTTTTGGTCATCCATAATATCCCGTCGTGTCAATGAGGTCTGTTCCCGCACCGCCACTTGGTTGGCTTAATGGTCACCATTTAAATTTACCGCTAACTTAGTTCCTCGGCTGCACATTACAACCATTGGATCTAGCAATAATATCAGAAACAAACTTGTGAAAGTAGCGCCATGCTATAGTGACGGAAGGCCACATTTGTAGTGCGGGGCCTGGCTCCCAAATTCAGCTTCAAGGATTTACAATCACCAACATTCACTCCAAGGCCTGCATAATGTACGCAATGAAGGCAACTGAAGCAAGTGGTGAAAATGATGACTCATTCAGGTAACCATGGCATGAACTGCGGCAAGAGTGTGAATGAGTCTTTCCCGTTTTCAATTTCCACCCAACAACGTGAGTGGTGCACAGACCAGTAAAGCTATAGTTTCATTGTTTAAATGAAGATTGCACACTCACTTCTCCTCCTGTAATAATAGAAAAGAACTCTCACACAAAGAGGGAAGACAGGAGGGAGGAGGAAGAGAAGAAGAGGAAAATCTTTATTAAAAATCTCTCTAGTGGAGAAAGAAATGGGTGACGAAATGGCTAACAGAATGGTTCCAATAAAAGACGAAATAAAAGTGTGTGGAAAGAGAAAGTGTGTATAGGAGTAGACCAAGAAACCGAATGATTTTTGAGGCAGGCCACATTTTCGAGGAGAAGATAAAAAAAAATAGGAGAAAGAGAGCGTCGTCTCTTTACCCTAATCTTATGTACTAGACTCAGAGAGACATACAACGGGAAAATTTATAGCTTTAATAAGAGAAACAGTTTGAGGAGCAACTGCCGCAGTGGTGTAATTGAAAAAAGAAAGAGTGTTAGAAACAACATGGACTAAAGTCTCTCAGTAGTTTGACTATTATTTCAAATTCAAATGTAGACTTTTTCACTCGCATAGCTGAGTGAGTATTGCATTGTGGGCTTTCAAACTTTATGTTTCGGGATGCTCTTGCTTTTTTGTACCCATTCATGAAAATTTATGTGCTATCATGTCGGATACTCCTACTTGACATGTTCAAAGTATCGCCATTTTTTGTGGATTTGAGCTTACAAATGCTACACTTTCAAACACTGTAATAATTTTTCAATTATTTTCAACATGTAACGAGGCGATTTTTCATTCCAGATCAAGTTAGTATCAAGCAAGAAAAATACATTCAAAGGAATCTAAAAAGTACCAAAATCATGCATTCTGAGGCTCAGAACTATACCAGCTGCGGAATATGAAGACTGTAGGAGTTCTGCAGTTTTGATAAGGATATGAAGAATAGGAAGTGTTGATGTTGATGAGGATGATAAAGCTGGAAGGAAGATGATGATCATGAGGATGATCACATGAAAATCCTTTATCTCTATTACCCTTTGATATTTTTCACAATCTGACAGCTACAATCATAACCCTTTCTCAGCCCAAAGCTTCTCTTTAGAGAGAAAAAAATATGGTGAGAAAAAGAGACAAAAGTTATCTGCAAAGCTGACACTGAGCATTCATCATGCAACAAATGTATTTTCCCCCTGACTAACCCCCTTGTTCCTCGCACATACACACATATATTGCTACTTGATATTGATTTCCATCTGTCAGCTGCATAATAGAAGGCAAACAAAATACTGAATATGTCAGTGAAAATAACAGTCTAAAAATTATACTGCTCGCAGTTGTAATACATCTGACTGTGAGTTACTTGGTGTGTTGTGCAAAAGACTATATACACAGCAGAAGAGAATTAGATACCAAGAAGATTTCCAAGTTGCCGCTAATTCCTGGAATCTCCACTCCCTCTGGACTTGAAAACTCACATGTGCACTCTATCTGCTTTTAACTTGTACGTATATTTGACAGTGTATCAGATTTCTAATTTTGACCGGAATGTAGCTCGACTGAAGTATTTAATTAAAAGCCAGTCGGCTTTACTAGCGACGACAGAACACTCTTGCATGCACGGACTTTGATTGGAACGTACTATAGCTCCATCATTCAAGCACTACTCTGGTTTTTGCGACGTTTCGCCTCTCCAGATTCAATATCTTCCAGTGTATTATGTATCCCCTGTCCAAATAGTACAGAAGTCAAGGTAGTTTCTATGGAAACGGTGAGGCATGTCAGGCCTCAGGGTTGGTAATATTAAGTCTCATTATATGTAACTCCGACAAACATGGAATGCTAAATGAAAGTCTGGACGAATTTTAATATTAATTTCTTGCCTACATTATGTCGTACGCTTGAAGATGAAACAACTACAGCAAGTTGCAACATGGAGAAAGACCGTACATTATGGAATACAGTATTGAGTGAAAATCATAGCCCATTTTCATTACTTTCAGTTGGCTAAGCATTGAGAAATTGGAACATGGTTTGGTCGGCTCGGCTTTGTCTTTATGGTCGGAGCTGTGATGGTGTAGTTATTAC
>JAQIWI010001930.1:0-14117 GCA_034698825.1 Deuterosminthurus bicinctus
AAGACCCACCAGATATGGCAGATGCCAATTGTTCCCCATGATTGAGGTTATGATTTTGTGTTCGAGGGCTTTTTAGGAACGTTTTTAAAATTTTGTTTTTTTTCTGGTTAATGAGTTTTTTTGATTAGAAACAAAAGATATTTCTAGTTTCCGCCAGCAGGTAATGGGAGAACCACTAACCGAGTCAGGTACATAGTTGTGCATTGCAGATGCACTGATTTGAACGTCAGGTCGACACCGGTTTGCCGTAGATTTGTAGTGAAACTAGTGGAAACAGTAAGGAAGTCCACAGTAGTCGAAGACCGGGTTTCGGTAGCACTTGTAACGAAATCGGTAAGAACAATAACAAAGTCTACAAGGAGGCGAAGACCTGGTTTCGGCAGCATTTGTAATGGTTTGCTTGCCCGGCACAGTACGGACGGGGGATCTCATGCCACTTTGCACTCGTTGACTGGCAGGAATGTAATGAAGTCGTACACTCAAGAGATAAATGCAGCGAGAGAACGCCATATGCAAGGCCAGGTCATAGGATATGACATGACCTGGGACCGGCTCCTTCGGAGTTAGTAGACTTCGATGTACAAATTACAGTTATTTATTTACGTACGTTCAGTAGACTCTTCAACAACCAGTACTTGTTATAATAATAAATGGGGGAACAGTTGATTATGTATAGAGATGTAGTTATAGTTATTATAAGAAGAAGGACTTAAGGCTCTGCATACCTTTACTGAATCCCAACTACCGACTAACTTCCACGAGGCAGCAAGCCGAGGGAGAATGGACGCTTACAGCTATTTCATCATCCTTTAAACTAGGTCAAGACTTTACAAGTTCAAGGATTAAGGCTTATTGCTAGCATCTACACATTCATGTAGGGATCGACAAAAATAAATGCCCGCCCAAAATGCCTGCCCAAAATGCCCTGGGAATTAAGCCATTTCCAGAGCCGGGCATTTTAGCATTTTCCGGGCATTATGAAAAAATCAGAAATTTTGGGCAAATTGGCAGATTTGTTTGGGGGTTTTGGGCACTTGCGAGGGCATTTGGGCATTTTCGAGATCAGTTGGGCATTTTGGAGATCAGTTGGGCATTTTGGAGATCATTTGGGCATTTTAAAAATTGATTGCAAAATGAAATGCTGTGTAGAAATCTTAGAAATAAGCTGCTTGTAACAACTACACACAAATTTAATGAATTCAGATCGCAGGTTTCGGTTCTTTTAGTGAAAGAATTCAGATCGCAGGTTTCGGTTCTTTTAGTGAAAGAATTCAAATATTACCGCGAAATTTTTGAAAATGCCCTTGAAAGTGCCCAAAATGCCCAATATGCCGGGCGTTTTCAAACAGCCGCAAAACGCCCAAAAATTGGGCAGAGGGCAGGCATTTTGGGCATTTTCCGGCGGGCGGGCAGAAAACCTAGGGCATTTTGATTTTGTCTAACCCTACATTCATGCGTGAGATGGCACACATATTTACATGCTGAGGAGGAGGGCTGTTGCACGTATTGTGGGTAGACTGCCTAATCTACAGAGTGTGAGATTGAGATTACAATTATTCACACCAAAATATTCCCTCATTTGACTCCGACGTTGGTCGAAGTTGCTCTTGTCCCTGCTCCATTCATTCTCATGTAGCCCACCCGTCCATCCGTATTTCATTTCTGGGTACTTCCTTGACTACTGCTGGGGGTGTTGGCATTATCTCACAGGTCCAAGGGTTCACAATCACTTTGGTCGTGTAATTTGTTGTTACAAAGGGAAGAGATTATTATTCTTAAAACTGTTTACAAAATTGAAAACACCTTCATAAAACAACCACAATTTTATGTTTGCTGATGCTAGGACTTAGCGGGTCCTACTGGCCACCAGCATGGCAACAATGTTATGGGCTACAAAATGGATGAAGATCATTCTAATTATAGCCGTCGAGCCCGTTCTTATCATAGTAGGACAAATACCTTCACAGGCTGATGAGAAGGGCAGTTGCACTATACAGGCTGAGGAGAGGGGCTGTTGCAGTAACAGAAGTGGACGAAATGCGACATGAGGAGATCGGATAACATCTGAGGCTAATCGCAACTAATCGCTGAATTAAGTATCTCGATTCTAAGTTTAAGCTAACTCAATCTGGTGCTTATATTGAGTTTTGATCTATTACTATTCGTGAGTTTCGCTATGACCATGAAAAGCACGAAGAACAACTTGAGCGCTCCGAGATGGCCCCACATCAAATTTTAAAACATTTTGTCCTAATTTCGGTCGTTATGCAATTCAGATTCTGTCTGATACACACTTGAAATTTATTATTTATTACCGACGATTACCATCAGCTCGTTCACTTGCTTCTCCCTCTAGAAATTGATTCCAAGTTGTATCCGTCACTTGTACTTAACCAAAAAAATTTGAACTTGTTGTTTTGCTTAAGTTATGCCAAATATTGTGCGTCCTGAACCGTAAGCTTCGAGGACAAATATCTAACGTGGAAAAGATTGTGATTTCATTAATCGGGAATCCACTACGAATTCTTGAAAATTAACTTTAGCTATTCACAACTCCAGAATTCCAAGGGCTCGTCAAGCACATGAGGTTTCGTCTAAGTCCGTCCACTCACTATTTTCTCCCTTGTAAACGTCGACCTGACTCTACGTAACTCAATTACGTACCTAATCCAGACGCTC
Source organism: Deuterosminthurus bicinctus (assembly GCA_034698825.1). Lineage (NCBI taxonomy): Eukaryota > Metazoa > Arthropoda > Collembola > Symphypleona > Bourletiellidae > Deuterosminthurus > Deuterosminthurus bicinctus. Next base: position 2,680 of record JAQIWI010001930.1, read on the forward strand.
ACGCTCTTTGTTACGCACTGACTGTGTTGTCGAAAAAATTGGATTACTGTACTGCCGACCTAGTGCGTTACTAACCGCTCTCTCCAGTGCAAAACGATGATGGTCGAACTCAAGAGCCAACAATAACAACAACGCAGAAGTGGCTTCGAGCCCACGCCGGGATACTCGCTGTGTGACGTCACTATAATTGTCCCTGGCTTTGTTCAGAATTGAGTTTACATTTTAAAGTAATTAAATGAATGCTACCACTGAAACACCAAGTCCAATAATAATAGCAGTGATGTATTATTTATCACTGACTTTTTGCCGACCTCAATATGATTTTAATTTCTCATGACAACCTTCGGCTGTTGTGTAAAAATACAAAGGACCGGGCCGAGATTTTTATATGGAAATGAATGGCACAACACCTCCTCTCCTCATTCTTTAGGCTCACTACGTGAAATTTCGGTGGAAACCAGCAGCTCTTTTATTATTTATAATTACGAAGCAGTTCGAAAACTTAACACTGGAAGGTTTGTACGTCGTACGGAGTTCTAATTCTTTTAATGCTGGAAACATGTGGCCTTGTCTTCCTTGGAAAACGTAATCGCGAGATTCTTCAAATAAACGCAGGCTGAGCGTAGTCAGTTTGGCGAGTACTGGACACTCCGATGAGAATTGGTATGGGCATAATCTATGCAAACGCAACTCTTTAAGAATGTGCTGACTTGAAAATAGTATTTTCTGAAGACCCTTTATTGAAAGCCACCTACCTGCATAGTAGATTAGTTTGGTCAACGCAGGCGACTCAGTTGACAACTTCTCTACCCTTAACGGATAAAATTTTCCATCATCATCTCCAAATTCATTCAAATCCATGACAGACACTGCTTGGAGCTTCCCAGCTCGTTTCAATGCTTTCAACATTCCATTTGTAGTATCCAGACATTCTACACGAAGCGAAGGGGAGGCCGCCGTGCAAACTTCTTAAAGGACGTCTTTATTCAATGTAGAAGAAGCCCTTAAGGTACGAAGCGACGGGAAGTTCAGAATGCTGCGGTCGTTAGCAGCAGAAGTCGGTGAGCAACCAAACCGAGCAGGGCCGTGAGAATAACCCGCTTCAAGTATTGATAGACGTGGAAGATGATTTATAAATTCAGCGAGATCTTCCCGTCTTGTCTTTGAACAAGTACCCAAATGAAGGCGTGTAAATCTAGCTCCATGATTCTTATAGAATTCCATTGTATCGGCAACACACAAACTCCATGATGGCTAGCGGAGCTTCAATCCAGCAAAAGGAAAATCTCGGCTTTGTTCTACTATACAGTCCTGAATATGTATTTAAGTATTTAGGGTACTTCGGACTCAATTTCTTGATTTTTTTTCCAATATACAACGTTCTTTATTAATATTACTTGTATTATTTCAATTACAGGTTTAACAGTACAGTTAATATTTGGCAATCATGAAATATTTGGCATTCTTAACTATGCAATGTAGGAAACGTACTACTGCAGTTCGTGCGTCCACACTCACTGCAGTACTTCGTTCCCTCAGTTGCGTATTTTTGTTTAAATTCGAATGTCAATTGATCTCCCAGTAATCTTTTATCAAGAAATGGAGCTCGTTCCATTTTGTCTGGAACGATTGCAATTGTTCATCACATCCACTCATTTTTCGAAAGTCTCTGTACATCGTTTCAAAAACAATTTGCTTAAACCTGGAGACAGCATTGTGATTTTACTTAACGTTATTAAACTCCAGTACGCAAAATTCATGTATGACAATATAACTCGCATTCACAACGTTGTGTAGTCTTTTTAGTTGGCAAACTGTTGAATAGGAAGGAGTGCTTCCACAGTTGACCGGACTTGAGTAAAATTTGCTCTGCTAGTTTCCACATATCACAAAAGAATTCACATGTGCATTGCAAGTTGAGGAGTGCATATTGCGCCATGCTTAAACCACCAAGATATATCTTTTTCATGTGATGAGAGGCATGATGCCAGGGAAAGCCAATTCTGCGAGGTAGATTTTCTCTGGTCGGTATCAGGAAGCCGGGACTCGCTGCCCATGTATTTTGTTTTGCTCATCAAATGCAACAAACCAAGATAATTATAGCAACTATTTCAGCTGTCACTCACTGTCCCATAAAAAACCGATCTAAATGACTGTTATGGTCATCATAGATAAGAAGTACCTCAATAAGTTCACGTGCCAATTTTAAACCCCAGGGCCCTTGTGTGTCCCTTAGAATGGGGGCCTACATTTTCTTATGGGTTAAACTATCCCTCGTACGCGTCTCCATACTATAAGAGCGAGAGACTAGAACTTTTTATCGAGCTTTTTACACCAGTCCCTAACAATGATTTTTCGCGATTGCCACAAAGGGCCCTCTACAGTGCCCTTGCAGGGACCTTCCATTCAAACTGTAATCCTTCGTCATGCCAGCATGCATATTTGTAGTGAGGCTGAGTAATGAATGCAAAATAGGAGCCATGATGTACCATTACTACGCAGACTGGAAAAAATGCCGGAAACATTCCCACCGAAAAATCTCATCCCTCTCACTCTTTTCATTTGTACACCACACCCGAAGCTTGCAATCAGAAATCATGATCACCTCAAAATGTAGCCTCAATGTCAGCTAAAACTTGGCTGTGAAGTATTACTTTAATGAAAAGTAAACTGTGGATGCGTTTTCACCGCCTCCAACTTGATTTGAATCCGTACTAAACGAGCTCAACAATGCAGTTGTCGCACAGATGAGACAAGACCAGGCATGCCCTGCCCATGAACGATTGCAAGCCAACAATTTACTTTTTTTTTTGTTCACACAAGCGCCAGTGGACCAGCGTTGGACTGACTGAGTGAGAACTGGAGAATTTTTGGCTGCTGTTACGAGAATAAGGAAGCAAGATGAGCAGTGATTTGAATCATTATGTCCATAGTTCCTGTATCCTTGTTGCAACTGTTCTTTGAATGATTGCCGTTCAAACTTAAGGAGATTTCTGTCCCAAAAAATCTATTGATAAGTTATCAAAATGAGTCACCAGCTGACAATAATGCTGGAGAAACCTTTGACAGCCAGCAATTGAGTTTGCAGTCCGTAGTAAAATATATGTCGTGTCACATTGCCATTTTTTCCGGAGCCAATACAGAACGACCTCATTGGGAATGAAATCCAATTTATTTCCAAGACAACTGTTTGTGAATAATTCAAATGTGTTGCACACTCTAACCGTCGATTGCATGTCAATATTTATACCACTATGATTAATAAAAGATGGCTGTTATTGTTATCGGATTAAATGCAACCAGCATGCGCAAAGAATAGCCTGCCTGAAAATAAAAGAAAGACTGCAGGTTGTACCGCCAACTTTTGCATGAGAATCTGCATTCTGCTTATCAAGAAACATGTTAATTGTCCCTCAATTCTCTTGCTGGGATTGACCTGAGGACCTAATAGAGATGAGAGAGAAATGTTGCTGATAGTTGCCAGAACCCGCACCTTTAAAACGTACAACTTCTGAGATCATGCGCATCAACAGGCCCCTAATGTCAACTTGCACAGAAATGGATCAAAATTCTACCAATGTTTCCAAGACGTAGAATAAACGTTTCAATGCATTAAGTTCTTGCCACGAGCATCTTCATTACAGTCAGTACGCAACAAAGGGAGTCACTGTCTTTCTGCCTTATAGCCACATTTAGTTGTATAGCGTTAGGTCTACGCTTGCAATGGAGACACAACAGTGACTGTGTTGGATGAGGGAATTAAACTACCCGTCTAAATATCATCCGTGATGGGCTAGTGTTCAACTAAACTATAGTTAAGATGATGGGCTAATTAATGATGCCAATAATGGAGGTTAATCTCGTGGAATATTAAGATTTATTTATCTTTAACTATCCGCTCCTTTATCTCACGTCTACACGCTTCAATCTGTATTCAACCTCTTAAATCTCTCGCTAGCCACGCTTGCCAATTCCTGCACACGCAGAATTGCAACGGACAACAATCACTCCAGCCAATAATAATAGTAGTAGGCGGGAGCCAACACACACAAACATATACATACAAAATAATTGCATCATCGACAGACTGAAAGGAATTAGCTCAAACCTCGTGTGCTTGGAAAGTCCTTGAAATTTTGGACGAATGCGCAGATAAAATTAATTTTCAAGATTTCATAGTGAATCCTCTGACAAAAAATCGCCTGCGTTTGATTTAGATCCTTGAAGCTCAGTTCAGGCCGCATAAATTTTGACTCAGCTAAGGATTTACAACTAGTTTAAAGTTATTGGGGTAAGTACAAGTGACGGATAAAACGTGCAAAATATTTCTAGAGGTCAAAATAAGTGAACAAGCTAGTGGTAAATGTTGGCAAAATTTCAGATGTGGTCAATCTCTTTTACTACTCGGCGGACTCGGGAGAACGTTTCAAGTTTGGAAAGATTGAGAGAGCGGAAAAGGCTAATACTGTGAAAGTACTACCTGCAAGTTCTAACCCGAAATAAGTCGAACTATAACGAACCCTGTTGAGTTCAAGATGGAGCGAGATCACATGGAAATGGCTGTGTCCACACAGATATTGTAAATCAAATCATTTCAGGAACGCATGGAAATAATTATTTAGTACTACCCAGCTCGTGAGCTCGAAGTATAAATTATTAAACTCTGGACTTCATCTTTCTGTGATCTTGCGAGTAGTGCTGCACGGGTCACCAGATTTTCTCCAAATTTTCAGGGCACACGCAGGGGTGAAAACAGTTGACCTCATAAAAAATTTCGGGCTTCAAAGTTGAATATATTAAAAGAAATACGGGAAAATCTCTGGCAACATTTAGTTGAATATCTTAGGAAATATAGCAGATATTGACATGTATAGAACGGATTCGAACTCAGCTAATTTTTTTTACTTTTTTTAAAATTTTATCCCAACAAAAAGAACCACGTTTTGAGCAAGAAGCATAATTTTTTATAAGAAACTTCGGGGTCACGTTTGGGGATGAGTCCCATCTCATTACAATTTAATTTTGTCGTAGAATTGTAGAGAACATCAAAAACTATCGGAAACTGGCCTTTAATTAATGTAACGGCGTGGGACTCTTCAAGTTTTCATATAGAAAACTGATTTTTAATTGTTTTGCGGATATAAAGCATAGCACAGCATCAAAAGAAAGGTATGCATGTGTAACGTTGCCGGTGATCTTTGTTGCTGCTTTGAAGGTGCTAATCCAGTTTTGAGGTATGAGAAGGAACGGCTACGTTGTATTGTCCGTTCTTGGAAATCAGTGTTTAGACTGAAGAATTAGACAATAAAGCTAAACTGACACTCAAACTCAACGTGGGAGAATTTCTTCCGCACAAATGCCGTAGCGTTTTTGCTCTATGGAATTTGTTCAACTTTTAAATGCTAATTTGCGAGTGGGCAATTAGCGGCCAAAGTTGGTCCACGTTGTTGCCCTGAATTTTCTGTACAATTTGGTATATATTTTATGTAATAACATGAAAATCATGCTGCAGCATTACGCGCAACATTACAGAAATATGAAGCCTCTGATGGGTTTGCTGTATGTAGATAATGTACATCGTGCTGAGACATTTGAAAGCGAGAGATCTGCTAACCTGTTGCAAAGTTTCCAAGTTTTGAAACAAGGCAGCATCATCAGTCTTAAGAAAACGGTCAACGATAATCAAGAATGTTTATGGAAATACCCAACTGATGGATGGAACTACAGGACTGTATAGAACAAAGCTGGGATTTTCCTTTTGCTGAATTGAAATTTCTATCGCCATGGAGTTTGAGGCTTGCTTATACTACGATGGATTTCTTTAGGAATCATGGAGCAAGATTTACACGTCTTTATTTGGGTACTTATTCAAAGACAAAACGGGAAGATATCGCTGAATTTGTAAATCGTCTTCCTCGTCTGTCAATACTGGAAGCGGTTTATTCTAAAGGCGCATTTCGGGCTGCCTGGTTATTGGATTCTGCTGCTGAAAAAGAAGACCGCAGCGTTCTCAACTTACCGTCGCTTCGACGTCATTGAATAAAGACGTCCTTTATCAAGTTTGTACGGCGGCCTCCCCTTCGCTTCGGATAGAATGTCTGGGTACTACATATGGAATGTTGAAAGGATTGAAGTGAGCTGGGAAACTCCAAGCTGTATCTATCATAAACGTAGAAGGCATGGATATGGAAAAGTTTATCCGTAGAGAAGTTATTGTCAACTGAGTCGCCTGCCAAACTGGACTACACTCCAGGTGGGTGCCTTTCATTGAAGAGTCTGCGGAAAATACTATTTTCAAGTCAGCACACTCTGAAGCAGTTGCGTTTGCATGAAGTATGCCCATCCCAATCATCGGAGTGTCCACTACTCGCCAAACTGACTACGCTCAGCCTGCGCATGTTTGACGAATCCTACGAATACGTTTTCCAAGGGGGACAAGGCCACAAGTTTCCTGAATTAAAAGAATTGGTACTCCGTACCACGTACAAACATTCGAGTGCTCAGTTTTCGAACGGCTTGTTTATTATTCCGAGTGTGACTACGCTTGGCTTTCATGGCCCTAATGACAAAGATGGAATCGAGGCGCTAGCTCGGAGTTTCCCCAACGTCGTTGAAAATCGGCTCAACTACCATACTTTTGATGATGGTTGGTCATAGGAGCACAACCAAGTCGACATCTGGAGTGTCGGAGCGTTCAAGTTTTTGGAGAAGCTTAAAATCTGGCACTTTATTGTCAAACCACCAACTAAGAACTAGTTGAACATGGACAGCTTTCTAACGGGGATACCCGCCGGAATTTGCGCGAAAACAATCAGCATAATCTCATGGACTTCCCCTTTAATGAACTTTTACGGGATGTGTGTGTGCATTGAAATTTTCTCTTAATTTTTAGATTTGAAATAACTGATTATTCATTTCCATGGTTTCAGTTTGGCACCACCTACAAATGAGCTGATGGATTGCTCTAAATTTAAAGCTTTTACTTTATAGTAGCAAAGCCGTTAAACTTTCTGGAAATGGTGACATAATAACTTGCATGATGATGATAATTAATATTCTGTAAACAACGAAAGAATGCCACGTTCACTTCGTAATAACAATGGGTGCTCGTGTGACTTGATTGTGATGCAAGCTCAGAAAAATGTACAAGTCACTGAAAGTTAGTGTAGTGCTGTTTGCCTTTGTGACCAACTCTTCCAGCTGCAGTTCAGTCCAGTCCACTTTCGAGCAATGGACCTCACTACAGTATTGGTTATATGTGCCATATTTGCAATAATATGTGCATTGAACGTAGGGGCAAGAGCCGGTGCATCTAAATCTATACCAGGTAACCGTAGCAGACAAAGGCTTCTTTCGAAAAAAGTTAAATATTTGTTGCATCATTAAATCAACAATAAATGAAGAAGTGCTAATATGGAGCAGACTAGGGAGCTTTTGGAAACAAATTGACCTTGAAATTATTATCGTAGGTCCAAAGCTCAGCTTTCCCATCCTTGGCCACTTGCCACTACTAGGAGCGGAATCGTGGGTTACATTTACACAATGGAAAAAGATTTATGGTCCTATGTTTGCCATAAAAATGGGTATTTATGAGTAAGTATTCTTAAATTAATGTTGAAAATGTGCCTTTTGATACTCGCCTACAAATTTATTAAAAAATTGCAGTGTAATCGTGTTGAACGAGTCGAAACTAATTAAAGAAGCGTATGGTCGTCCAGAATTTAGCGGTCGGGCCCCATTTGAGATATTTAAAGCTGCAAGTGAGGGCAAAGGTAAACAAGTGTCAATTGAATGAAGCATTCCTATAGTTTTGCTTGCAAACTTTCCGTTTTTTATTTGTGAAAAGGATTTGGTTTCAACGATGGGCCTGGCCGGGCTGAACAGAGGGAGTTTGCAAGCAAATACCTCCGAGGATTTGGCTTTCGCTCAAATTTATTCGAAGATACTAATCGTGCGGAATTCACTCAAGTTTTGGAAGATATTGAGAAAAAGTGTGGCAGGCCTTTGGCTATAAAGGGAACTTTTGTGGTGCCTGTGCTGAATGCAGTTTGGTACATATTTATGGGACAACGATTTGAACATAATGACCCGCAGCTCTGGCGAATCTACGACGGTGTGCGCAAGTATGACGAATATATTGAACTTTTTGTACAGCTGAACTCAAATTGGCACTCGCTTACAAATACCAAAACTATCTGCACACTATAATTCTGAATTCCAGGTTCGATACAGACGATGGTCTTTTGGCTACCCTCTCTACGTTTGTTCCAGCTGTTTCAAAGTTCATTCCGGAATTCTCGGGATACAACAGAAAACTTGCCGGCCTCCGCAGTGTTTACGCCATGGTAAAACAAGCCTTTGATCAACCCTTGCCAGCAACCAGGACGTTTGGAGCCCCAAAAAACTTCAAGGAAGCATTCATTGATGAAATGGAACGAGTGGGAGATAACACTAGCTCCAGTTTTCACCCAGCACGTAAATTATTGCGCTTCTTAAATATATTTTTATACGAATGTTATGATTGAACTCCTGCTGATCTAACCTGATATAACATACCAGAAAATTCCTTTCAATATTCCGCTGGCGAAGTCTTCATAGCTGCAGTCGATACAGTGAGCACAACTCTAGAATGGCTTCTCCTTTACATGGTCAAATATCCTGCAGTACAGGAGAAAGTCCAAAAGGAAATCGATGAGAAAATTGGGACTACAAGAGTGCCTGCGCTATCCGACAAGGACAACACACCCTACACAGAGGCTGTCATTCAAGAGCTCCTCCGATTTTCGTCTGTATCGCCACTCGCCGGACTTTTGCATCGAGTAACGGAAGATACAGATCTTCGTGGCTACAATATTAAAAAGAACACACTGGTTATTGCGAATACGTATGGTGTACATTATGATGAAGACGTTTGGGGTGATCCGGAGAATTTCAGGCCTGAGAGGTTTATTGATGCAAGTGGGACAGTGAATAGAAACCTGATGAGGACAATGTTGCCTTTCAGCACGGGTAAGCGCGGCTGCATCGGTGAACACCTTGCTCGAGATCAGATCTACTTGTTCTGCATGAGCATTTTGCAGCGATTTCACGTCTCAAGCGATCAAGATATTCAGCTTGAGAATACTGTTGGCTTTGTTAGGGGGCCTCAGGAGTTTACTGTGACATTTACAAAGAGATTTACAGAATAGGCAATGGATTGGACTCAACATTTTCTCAAACTACGCAAGTGGATCAAGATATATCGCTGGAAAGCTCTTTCCAGGCGACAATGTAGAAATAATCAAGGTGATATGTTTTGTAAGGCTTTCAAGCAATTGACAGATTGAGTATGTTACACATTGGAATTATTAGCAAACTTTTGTCGTGAAAAAAAATTATAAAATACTTGAAGTCTTCTTCATGGTCCTGGCTCTGGGAAATAGGGCAATGTGACACATGTAATATTTTCTACTACACTACAACTACAAACTCTAATGCTGGCCGCCAGAAGAGGTTTCTCACGCAATATTGCAAAAGGCCAAAACATTATGATGATGATTTATCCTTAAAAGACCTTTTTGGCATAGAAAGGCTCATATGCTTCCGGTAGGCCTACATGAACTAACCGGAAAAATTATTGGTCTTAGTGGGTTACAAAAGAACGACACTTAATCCTGCGTGACTTAGGAAACTTTTTCCGCATGACCAATCGACTGTATGTAGAAGGAATTGACAAAAATAAATAAAATAAAAATATCCCGACGTTGTCGAGCGTGGAAGCTACGGCTGCGGGGAATGAATTGTGTGAGGAGATGAAGATGAATGGGAATCCAGCTCGGTGGACAAAATGTGTGATTTTGAGGTCTCTTCTATACCTCCCAGTCCTCCCCATTTCCTTGCTACCTCGAGCATGAGTCATCACCCGTAACAGGCCAAAGTCTACGACGCAATAGGATGACGTCACCTCCGAGTCCTCTCCATTTCCTTGCTACCTCGAGCATGAGTCATCACACGGCACAGGCTGAAGTGATCGACGCAATAGGATGACGTCATCTCCCAGCCCCCCTATGTTTCGTCAACCTCGAGCATGAGTCATCACATGGCACAGGCTGAAGTGAACGACGCAATAGGATGACGTCATCCTGGTTCCCGTATTTTTTTGTTCATTTTTTTCGGCCAACTTTCGGTTTTTAATTTATTGCCTTTGACTGAGTTTAGATCCAGAACTGAAACTTTAACAGCACGTATTCCAGGTCCAATCCTTCATGATATGACCTTTGTATGAATCTAACAACTGTTGTGACCTTCAGCTTGGCGCACAAAATGTGTGATTTCCAGGTGGTTTCTAAAGCCACACAAGGCTAGAATTAAATAGTCACTAACTACACATTGACAGAATGTTTATTCCAATCACGAATTAGAGTTTTGATGCCGTATCTATAACAGATAATATTTTGTATTGGTGTTTTGTTCCTTTGAAGACACTCAAAATCTGTTCCATAAAAACTTCGACTGGTGCATTGAAGCCGAGCGACTGCTGCCCTTCGTATGAGCCTTCCAGGGGCGAACCCGTCGCTGTGTAGTTCACGGTAAACTTGCATTCAGAGTGTGTTCCAGCTGCTACCTCGCCGCTACCCTATGACGTCACCTCCCAGTCCTCCCCACTCAACCTCGAGCATGAGTCATCACACGGCACAGGCGCACAGGCCGAAGTCTACGACGCAATAAGATGACGTCAGCATCGGCACAGTGAGTTTTTGTTGAGTTATTTTTAGCAACTGTCGGTTGTCAATTTATTACCGCTAAATGAGTTGACATCCGGGACTGGCAGTAGCGTGTGTGTATTCCAGGTCACACCCTTCTTGATGATACAACTTTCGTGTCAATCTGCCAACTATTGTGACCTCCAACTCGGTGGACAAAATGTGTGATTTTGAGGTCTCTTCTATAGCCAACGGCTTAAGCCGTGGCTAAAAAGGCAAAACGTTTATGTAGGCTTCCCTGTTCGGTAGTCTGTAATGACTACCGAACAGTTTTTTGTTTAAAATTGCAGAGCGGGCAAAGCTCGCAAAATTATTGGCTGGCTGACTTCAAATGATCTTAAGGAGCCTTGAGTTAGATCCTTTTGGAGGCAGGCAAGGAAGGAAATTTTAGATGGACCCTACAACAATGCCACAAGTACACGTTTGTCAAAGGTACGCAAGCATAACACTCAGCTCGTGAATAGCAAATAACTTTTCAATGAGAAATTTCATTAATTACAAAAAATTATGTCAAGCGAAGGCCGATAAGAATACTCTCAAGTCCTTCGCTGCAGCATTATGACGATTGGAAAAGATGGCTATAGACAATTAAATGTGCCAATGGATTTATTCTTCAACATTTTTTTTTTCATCACGTTAAACGTTAGCTTTATTTAAATTCATAAATTTTACAACCTTAATCACATATATTTCAAT
>JAQIWI010001931.1:0-14116 GCA_034698825.1 Deuterosminthurus bicinctus
CCGTAATGTATTCAGAAATGATTGTAATAATATGCCTGTAAGACCGCTAAGGTAAATATACAGAGAATAAATATTATAATTATAATATTTATACTGTATGATCCGATGGTTTTTTTTTTAACTACAAGGCGTTAATTCCATGGCAGTCATAAATTCGAACCTCGTAATCATTGTCAGAGTGTGGGGTCTAGCGTTAAAGTATTCTGAAGTTGTAAAAGACATATCCAAAGGGGAGTCTGAAAGATTCAGAAATAGGTTTTGTAGAGCAGAGTACTTACGAAACCACATGAAAATGCTGAAGCACCTTCAGTAACAATGTAAATTAAGCAACAACTAAGCGGAGTCTCTCTAATCGACGAAAATTCGTTCAGTTCATTTTTTGGCTTATCTGAGGGACTTGAAGAAAATTCCCATCGTCATGAAACTACTAAAAACGTCTCAAAACTCGAGGGATTCCCGGAATCAATTCCGAAACGACTAATTATTTAAAAACTGAAAATTACTTACAGTTTAACGACAGTTTTTCAACCATGCCCGGGGATTATTACGACTCTGAAGGAGACTGGGGATAAAAACAATCATGAAATCGCGGAATTAATTTGCTACTTCATCTGATTATTTCAATATGATTTAGAGCTTTGTGGTTCATTTATTATCAATCAGATGTTATATTAATGTTGAGTTGTTTTTATTTTAGTGTGTGAATTATAGAATATTTGTAAATAACTCAAGATTCCCATTGATTTTCATTAAATTCCCATAATTCCCAAGGATTCCCGGAAAGTTTCCGGAAAATTTCCTGCGTTTTTAGATTCCCGGAAATTTCCCATCACTGATCATGACGCTCCATTCCATGATAATACGCAGGCACACTTTGGTGTTGTGTGGCATGAATTTGCATTTTTACTATTTTTATTTCTAGATTAATTTCTCTGAAATTTTGCAGAACGGCCGGATTGAGCGAGAAAGCTCTTTCAAACTTTCCTTGTTGGGTGACTGAATGGGCTGGGTTTTCATTTTTAATCAACGTTATATCCCGAACTAGATGAACATAGATTGAATCTCCCCAACTACTCGATATGTTTGATAAGCCAACCTTGTGAATATGGCCCGTTTGAGGTTTGTGCTCCAAAGTTGTCCCTCGCTCTTGCCAGACGCCAGACACCTTCCCAGACTAACCCCGAAATTCACTGGTATTTTCGAAATAACACACTGGCAAATATCGCCTCAGTGTGAAACCAATTTTCCCAAATAGCTTTTGGGCCCTGGCCACCCTGTATGCTTAACAAAACGGCAAAACATGGAACTTATCACATATCATAGTCATAGCTTGGACAGCCTTGCCAAATGCCAGACGGACAACTAAGCGCAAAGGCCATCGCTCGTTCAACATCACGAGTGAGGAGAGAAAGATGCCAACTCCAAGAAGCTGGAATGCAGGACTCAAGTTTCCCACAGTAATTCGTTTCAAGGATGCGGAATCTTCGTCCACTAAAGGCCTAAAGTCACGCCATATCTGCATAACGGTGATTCTATTAACCCATTCTTTCCCCAGAACTGCTTTGGTCTCTTCAAACTTCGTAAAAATTACATACCTCGTTATAAAAGCTTTACAACCTAGTTCCCAATACTTGCAAAACCCAGCTTCACAAATTTTTGCCAGATACTTGCGAAATACTGTAAACAGAGCGTTGGGTGTCATATTAATTAACTGTAACAAATTGAAAAATGGCAACTTCTCACCGGGTAGCGCACGTAAGCGGCTGTTGATCAGTGCACTCCGGAGTCCCAAAGCCTTCACTCGCTCAGTGGTGTCAGCAATAGCAAACAGGACCTTGGAGTTCAGGCTGCTGTCTGGGTCACCTACAGGTATACTACCTTTGCCGACTAAAGTCATAGCCTTATCCAATCTTCGAAGATCATCTTCTAACGTCCCAGCTTGTCCCGGAGTACTCTGTTTCAGATAATCATGAATTCGATGGTGGAGATGACCTACAATTTGAGAAGTTTTAATATTAGTTTGAAGAGCTGTTGTAAAAATTGGATACTCTACTAGCGACAGTTGGTGCAAATCTTGAGGTACTGATGCTAGAGAGGGCGCCGTTAGCTCAGAGACGACGTTTCCACCGTAGATCATACCAAGGAGCATTGCTCCAAATGCCCACAGAGTGAGCACCAGAACGGTTTGTCTGGTAAAAGCCCGCTGGAGTTGAGCGCTGGCGTAGAATCTCTCGAACAAGAGAATGAGACACCAAATTACCCTTGGTAATCCCCTTTTGGTCGGTAGTACTAATCAAACACAAGTTAACAAATGGATGCCTAAGGTTTGCAGTAGTGAACTCACACCACTTCTTTCGACGTCGATTTTTAGTTTGAGGATCGGAATCTTGGTGCAAATATGGTGGTTAAAGATGGAGGCCAGATGGAAGTTTTAAATTTGAGGTTTACTGTGTTCTGACTCCCAGATATTGATTGCTTCGAACTCCTACTTACATCCCTCCCAGGCGTTAAGAATGTATTTGACACCAGCCTGGAAGTTAGCTGGTTCTGCTCCTCCACTAATCGCACCAAAGTAGAAAACGTTCTGTAGAAAAGGATTGATAAAACTTAAAAAATTGAAATTATATTTGACAGTTGAAAGGAAGTTCTTACGGTTAGATTCAGAGCAACAAGGAACAGGTTTCTGCTCCTCACGTCACGGGGGTTCTAAAAGCTTGGGAGGTACTCTTCGGTAGCTATAATGGCTAACTTTCGGTTTTGCCCAACATCCGCGATGATTGCTTCGGACGAATTATCAATACGAACAAATTTGGACCGGTGAAACAAGTTGACTATTATTAGATCTTTGTTTCAACATGAGTATGATCATATTGACGAAATCCAGTGAGCTCGGATTCCAAGTTTTGGGTACGACAAAAGCGTTAACCAAGCAGCTTCCGTATGTAATCGGGCTGGGAAACGTTAAGTTGGTCAAGCTTTGATATAATTTTCTCATTTTCATCATGGAACTTGTACCAGAGCTCACGTTGTTGTAGCCTTTTCCATCTGGTAACTTCAGATAATATGGAAAGGTAAACGCGTTTTCAAACCCTCAGCTCTCACGATTAGTAAATGATCGTGACAGCTTTGACGTTGTTCAAGAATGTTAAAATTATTTGCGAACAGCTGTTTGTATCTTTGAGTCTGCAGGTCGATTTCCAATGCATTTGCCAATGCAATTAGTACAGTTGTGGTCAAAATTGTCAGTTTTGTATAATTTTTATGTTTTTCAAACCAGATCACGTACTGTGTGGTCTAACTTGTATATACTCTATAGTCTCACGAAATTGCATCCGATTGCTTTAAACTTTGAAAGATGTATAATTGCTTGCGTGTTGCATGCTCTAGCCAGTAATTCCATCAAAATGAAATTTTCACTAGTATATAAATTACTAAGCAATTGTGGAACGGCTAATGAGAAATATTAGATAATACAGATTGCCTTGACTCTTAAGTTGGTCACGCCATGATATTTACTTGATGACTTGACTGATTATTTCGGCATGAAAACTTAATGACAAATAGACTTTAAGGCCATCATTCTGCCTGCCTGGGTGCCTTAGATACCACCAAATTGAAAAGCACCAATGAAAAATCACGAAAATTAAAATCCCCCAAAACATTGAAATCACATTTAGTTCAACATTGCATTGCCAAACCACAAACAGGTCGAGAATTTTCAAGTAAAGGGAAAGTCAATGTTAATATTAAATGATAAATAAGGAAAAACCTACAATTTATATGGACAATTAGGCATGATAACAAAGTTTTCTGTACTCGAGTACACACCTTAGTGCCTCACAGCAGAGTAGTGGCCCGTGGGCATGTTTGCAGCCCGGCCCGGCCCGTCCAAATTGAATTCAAAAATTGCCCGTTCAGGCCCAGCCCGGATATTTTTCTCGCAAGAATGGGCGCCCGTTCACTTCTACAGCCCGCCCGCTAAGGCCCACGGGCTGCCCGTGGGCATCCCAACATGCAAGTTCAGGCATAAAAATTGTTTGCTCTTACAATTTTTAGTGTGAAATTATACAAAATAAGGTTTCTACTTTCAACTTTACGTAATTTTTGTCAGAAAAGTCATGTATAAGACTTGCATTTTATGACCCAGCAGACGGTAAATTTAATATCACGGGCTCCCAGCGGGCGCCCGTTGCCCGTGATTTCTGGTACGGGCGCCCACGAAAAGCCCATGTTGACTTGGGACGCCCGCTGCCCGCCCATTTTTCAAATTTCGACGGGCTGCCCGGGCCCGTGCCCGCGGGAACGGGCCACTGCTCTGCCTCACAGTCTAAATCGAGGTGGAATAGCTTGACGATAGTTAGAATCTTCTTTACTTATAACTGGACTCAATAGGTCCAAAAGTACGTCAAACTGCTTGGGAGACAGTTTTGTGTATTCGAAGAAATTTCTTGGGGATTCCTCGTACATTCTGTACATTCCTAGATATGCAGATTTAGTTGATGGTCTAGATGATGATAATGATGACATTATGCGTGAGTTTGTGAATAATGATGAGGATTTTGGTGTTTGGTAAAGCTTAAAATGCAAACCAAAAGTAAAAAATTAGGGTTGTTTGTGTTACCCACAAATTTTTGGTTCCGACGCCACGGTCTGTCTTCATTTAGTGCATGAACCCTGAGGTCCCTCTGGTTCCTTTGCTTTGATATCATTCGATAAAGAGCAATAGTAATAAGAACATTCAGTGGTCGTTTACTCTGGTCTTGTGAGGCCATTTTTATCAAGGAAGAAAATCTACCTTGAGGTCACAAATTGATAAAGACAATGAGGTCGCAAATTTTGCGGTGGAGGAATTGCAAACAGAGTAATTTTGCACTGGAGTCCATAGAGTCAAGCTCTCGTTGCCCCTTTCCCGAAAATTCCAAAACTGTTTCCCAAATTATCATTACGATCACGATCCATTGCAAGATTAGTCGGTTATAATTAATACGATTTTTTGTTGTCTTGAAGGTAGCGGAGAAGGACATTGGCGAAGGACTCTGTATCACTAGATTTTCACCAAAATCTAAACAAAAAGCGAACAAAATCAGAATGAGAGGAAAATATTAGTGTTGCTGTGATTGGAAACCAAAAGCCAAGAAAAATCCCACAACACTACGATAGACAACGAACAAACACAATACAACTCATGTGAAGAGAGAGAATCAAGTGATGACATCGTGTCAACGGAAGAGAAGGAGGACAAAGAAGTTGGTCACTAACTCAGCCTAAGGCGGACCATGCCCTTCATCCGAAGGACAATATAACCAAGTTTTACACTCACTCATATTTCTGTATAACCACAACCACTTTCATTTTTCAATTTTTGTTATTTCCTTGGTTATTATAGGTACAAGGGTAAAAAGCACTATAAAAAATGTATATATACATACGATAATAATAATCATATATATATGCTAGCTAAGAAAAGTTTTTAAAGGGGGTGGTTAGGAGTGTAATACGTGATTGTTATTATTATTATTATCCAAAGAACTCACAAGTTCAACGAATGTAAAAATAAGACGTAGTAAAATATGTCCAGGATTCACCCCAGATCCACGACGTAGTAGAATGTGAAGGAGGTTCACGCCTGTGGAGTTTATTCCCCTCCACTTCCGTTAGAATGTAGATGTAAGCTAAATACCCCACTAGTTTTCCGGTGGGAGTATCTTGGTATTTTAGAATGGTTATTTTAATGCTGTCATCAGAACTTGTTAAATTGTATATAAGGATTTGAAAAAAAAGAAATGACACTCTACTCTAAAGAGTCAACCAAACTGCGTGTAAAACACGCGCCTTCTTGATTCATGATTTAATGTGATAAATCTGAACAGAGTTGATATTCTGTTAAAACCCTGAGCATGTATGCGGCATAATCATTAAAGACGATAGTCTGTTCTATCTCTCTCTCACAACCCCGAATCTACGCAGTAGTAGACTGTGACGGAGGTTCACCCCGGATCTACTCCGCAGTAGAAAGTGACGGGGATTGACCTTGGCTCCAGTGTATTATGTGTATTGTGGTTAGTATTTATACTATCCACAAACTGAAGAGTTAATACAGAGAGCGTCTTATTTATAAATAAGACGCTCTCTGTATTAACTCTTCAGTTTGTCCCAGTACTCAAACTGAGACTCATCTATTATCTGAACTCTAATAAAATACTCTTACTAAAATTCACACTTTGGATCAGGTCTATATTTCCCACTCGGGACATGATCAACTCATGAGTCATGACTTGTTTATTGCCGCAACTCACGGAATGGAGTTGGAATTGGGAGAGTCTTGCCACTAGCTCTTGAGTTGAGATTTGATTTGACAAGTCTTTGATAAATGATTTGGAAAATTTGTGACAAAATACAATGGAAAAAATGAAAGCTAATCCTTGCAATTCAAAATTCGCGGAGTTGCTCGTGAGGGTAGTTAGAGCCTTTTTATAACTACACTCCAATTCATGTGTTTCAGTTGGCCACCGCGAACTCCCGTGAGTTCTAAGAGAGTAGGAGTTGCGGGAATTATAACGGCAAGTCCAGGAGTTGAGTAGGAGTTGGAATCAAATGCCCAAAAGTGGTTCTACTGTTCTTGCCCACGACCGTGTCGCATACTATCGGCTGATCTTGTCCACCGTACCATCTACATCCAACCGACCTGAATGTTTACAATCATTCCTCTGAAGTCATTGTTGTGTTGGAGGGCATCGTTGAGTTCACAGGACTGCTGGTGCAGACACGGACGTCGTATTTGCTATCTGAGATTTTGTGGGGCAAAGATTTGAGGATTTGTGTACGGACCAAATGTCATCATCATCAGCAGGAGAAAGAGCCACCGATTACTCAAGGTTTCATGCACCTTACTCCATTACAACGACCACTGCAAGTTCTGCCCAGATGGATTCAGGTGGGAGTTTGTGATAGTGATGAATATTGACAAAAGTTTGATGTTTTCAATCAATAATAATTTCGAGTTAATAAATACGAATTACAAATTTTAGAATTTTTGGGCCTCCTTTGTTTACTTGAGAGTGCTCTGCTAGTAATTTTATTTCATCAGAGTCCCATGTTTATGGCCAGTTACATTAGGTACTGGGAAGTAAGCTGGATAAGCCCATTCATGCTCAATGTTATGGCTATCCATCACGATTGGCTGCGCTGTGGATTTTGATGTTCGGAACTTTATTTATTGCGGCCTTGATGGCGAAGTTTGCATTGGAAATTACGTTTTTTTGAGGAACTTGCGGTAAAAAATACAACCTATTTTGCTGTACAAGTTTTTAGCCCTTTACTGATTTGATTACTTTTTCCATAATATTAGCGGCGGTTGATACAACCCACATAAAATCGGTAGGCTGAATTATGAACAATTACGTTTTTAAGAGAAAAGGGTGTCCTAATTTTTGTAAACAAACTGTATCTAGTACAAGGCATCGAGGGGACCTGGGCCAAACTTGTTTGTCAAGTTAAACTGGAGTTTAGACTTCTGCTTTTGTAAGACACAACGATCGGACTGTCGTGTGGTGACAGGTGGAATTTACCGTCAGTGTCGACTACGTGAGTAAAGCAGTTGGAGTAAAGATCCATCAAGAAGCGAAATGACTCAGAGCATTCATTCAATTCTTTGGTAAAGAACGCTGTCAATTGAGACGATAGCTGCAGTGCAGTGTAGAAGATAAATAATAGTCCAATGAGTCTTAGTACGGCCAACCTTGACCGGAGTAGAATATCTCTGCTTTGCTTTTCCTGTAAAATTCGTATGAACAAGTGCATGGAACTTGGAATATATGCAACAATGCATATCATTTAAAATGTAAGGCGCAGAGGTGAACTTCCTTTCTATTGTAGGACAACATTTCCCAACATCTTGTATGTTACTACAGCTTGACACGCATGAATCAATGGCACAGACAGATTAGTTCTTATCACAGACAACTTGGACTAATCTCACAGACATACAAAGCTCCCAACAACTTGTATGTATCTGTAATTTTATGCTATAGAATCCAATGACACACAGCAACAGATTTGTGCCTTTTCAAAGCCTTTGCATCACGCTCATGAAATCATTCTAATAACTTCTTCCCTCCAGAGCAGTAGAGCGGAATTTTTCTTACAGAAAACCAAGCAGGAGGGTCACATCTTTAATAACTGCACTTCCCTAAAGAATTGTGTGTATTTGTAAAATGAATTTTGCACTTGTGTCGTTCAATCTGTTGGTAATTCTAAGCAATCTTTTGCTAGACAGTGTGAAGGCTCAGTCAACAGAGAGCGAGACAAGCTGGAACTTAAAAGAATCACTCCACAATTTAAGTAAAGCTGTAGAAAGCTTGCAAGCTAAAATAGAATCGCAAGCGGCTATTTTGAGTAAAATTGAGGCCAAGGTGGAAATGCAAGCAAATTCCTTGAGAAACGTGGAGGCCTTGCTCAAGCAGTTGGAAACCAACGCCGAAATTCAAGCAACTGCATTAAACAATCTGGTGACCAAAGAAAAATGCGAGCAACCAATCGCTCAGTCCTTGATCAAGCGAACAATACTGGCATTGGAAGGCGATGATGTGGAGGTCTGGTGCGTCGTTCATGGAACGTGAGTGGAAATTTGATTTTCATCAGTCGAGCAAGCAGTTTTCAAAAATCTTCCAAGGTTTGTCGTTACTTTTGCACAATATTTCTAGAACTCAACCTGAGATCAGATGGACAAGAGAAAATGGTACGCTGGCATCTGACCGAATGGTGGTTGAAAACAGCGGAAAGGTTTTGCTAATCAAGAACGCTCAATTGAGTGATGAAGGCACTTACGTCTGTGTTGCTGCCGACTGCCGAGGTACTCCAGTTTCTCAATACGTCAGCCTTGAAGTGTACGGTAAGTGAGTCACAAATTTAAATGTTCACGTCGAGCTTTTGCAGCTTCAAAGCAGAAGCAGTCAACAATGAGTGCCAATAATCTTGAATCGGTTTCAGGTAAATATCTGCAATGCCACGGAATGATCGAGTCAGACAAGGGAAATCTCGAGATTGAACCTTCCAGTACCAGCTGCCTTTCTGTAATCAAATTACAAAACACGACCGGCTTTCGTCTGCAGTTGAATCACCTCATGACTGAGCCAATTTTTGTCATTCCTGAACCAAACCCTTCCAACTCAAACGTTCATTCTATTCGGTAAACTTGACTCAAGATTTATTAAACTAGAGTAAACAATTTTCAACCTTAAAATTCTTGTCAACTTTCAGGGCTTATGGTTCAAAAAATGCTTCCTACGAGTTCGAAGGGAAAAGCCTGGCGATTTTGGTGCCACCTGGAAATGAGTGGAGGAATCTAAACTGGACAGGATTGGCTCCTGACGATTCTGGAACTCCTTCCAATACAAAATTTGTGAAAGAATTGGAAGGAACGTTGGAATAGGAAAGCTCTGGAGAAGGAACTGATATGATATTTTGGGCCTTTGATAATGAATTTACTGGAGAACTAAGCTGGACAATAACCACGACATTCCAAGCAGGGGACCAGGAGAACCGTTGTGAAAATATTTCTTTCTCTGTCATGCAAATCAGGCTAGATGGGAATATCAGCGAAATCCAGAGGTACATTTACATTTTCGTACCAGAATTGTTGCTCTAATAATGAACAGTAGTTGCTTAAATTAGCAAGATTTAGTAATTTTATTATTTATTCACAATTAAGGACTTGTGATGGTTCGTCGGAGGGATCTCTCAAACTGGAAACCAGTTCTCAAGTCTTGGTTCTTCTACACATCAAATCCGTAGAAGCTGCAGGCTCAAAATTACGGGTCACATGGACGCACCATGACGAACCTCTGCAGAAAAACGTGGACGGAATTGTCGCTGGATTAGACCGCTGGCTGGCTATCGTTTTCCCTTTCATTTCTACCGATTTAAGATCTTCTGCTTCCACACCCACACCTGTTTATGGAGTGGCGACTGACTGGAACTCAACCAGAATTTATTATTTGGAGCACAAAGTTGGGATAAGGCGAAGTAAGTTGGGTGGAAGTGAATCCCAGACTCTCGTATCAGGTACAAAAACATTGCAACTCTGAAAGCAAATTAAAGAAAAGGAATTCAAAACTAATTTTGTTTCCAAAACTGTAGATCCGTCGTCACTCCTTTTTGGAATGACGATAGAACCGACGAGTGGGAATTTGTACTACGGCAACCGATCAAGTGAAACCATTAGAGTTTGTAATAATGATGCAAACAAATGCTCAACGATTGTCAACAATAGCTACTCAGCCTCTGTCTTCGACATTGCAGTCCATCGGTCTAAAGGGTAAGGTCTTTCATGTGATTCTTTTAACTTAGGTTGAATAATTAGTTGTGAAAATTGACTCCAGGCTTCTCTTTTGGTCCATTTCGAGTGGAAAGTTATTCCGAGCCAACTTGGATGGCTCAAACGCAACAGTCATAGTCGAAAGGAACGTACAGGGATTGGACGTAGACGAGCAAGAAGACCGAATTTATTGGGGCTCTTCAGACGGAATCAAAAGTAGTGATCTGAATGGACAAGCCATTCGGTCGTTCCCGTATGTGAGCACCCACGTTCATGATATCGCTTTGGATGGCGACAACGTTTATTATGTCACGTTACATCCACACGCAGTCCGTGTCATTTCAAAAACAGGAAGGAATTCTAGAGTGATCGGAACGTGGAAGAGTGTTGTTTGGCACATCGACCTTTTCGGCAAGCAAGTTACGCACCAGCCATCAAATCCATGCACTAAATCCGGTTGTGCTCACTTGTGTGTTTTAGTGACGCGTTGGTCATATCGATGCACGTGTCCGGATATGCAGAAATTGAATGTGGACGGGAAAACGTGCACTGTTTAGTTTCTTGAATTTGTCGTCTTGACACGGGATCTGTTTGAGTTTTGCATTGTTGGCAATCCAGTTGTTTGCCATGTTCATGACGCCTTTAATTGAATTAACTTTATTGAATAAACTTGACTTTAGGGCGTTACAATTTTGAAGATTTTCATTTAAATTAATTAATAGACGTCGAATTTTAGTTCAAGGCCAAGAATCTTGGTACAATAATGGCGGAAAAAATTTAGGACAGCATAAAAGATTTAAAATTGTGGTTCACTGTATTCTCACTCCCAGATATTGATAGCTTGGAACTCATACTTGCATCCCTCCCAAGCGTTAAGAATGTATTTGGCACCAGGCTGGAAATTAGCTGGTTCTGCTCCTCCACTAATTGCGCCAAAGTAGAAAATATTCTGTAGAAAAGAATTGATAAAACTTTAAAAGTTGAAATTGTATTTGACAATTGAAAGGAAGTTCTTACGGTTAAATTCAGAGCAACAAGGAGCAAAACACAGTCAAGTGCATTCATATTGAGAAAAAATTCGGACCGATGATGAGAGCGTTTCTTTAGAGTTCAGAGAAATGATTTTTGTAGAGGGGTTTGTTAAGACACGCTTTTGATAATTTTTCTCCAGAGTTTAGACACGCAATCAATTTAGCACAACTGCATCATCCATAAGTTTAATGTAGAATGCCACGTAAAATTGCTATAAAGTGCAGCATGCACTGCTTTTGTACAGCTGGACCCACACGGCAGTTGTTAGTTACCACAAAATGTCAAACAAGAGCGATCATTGCATTGTGAGAGTCAGGTGGGAGCATAATCTGCACTCGAAACTTTCAGTGACCTGAAAGTTCAACATTGCATTGCCAAACCGCAACCAGATCCTAAATTTTCAAGTTCAAGGAAAGCCCATGGTAATATTAAATGACAAATTTGTGACGATCAACTCATGATTCGTCAATGAAATAATTTGACGGGGTAATGGGAAGGGCTTATTGTCCTTCAATGTGATCAACAGTTTTTTTTAAATAGTTGTACTGCAGTTTTAATGCAATGAGTTTGTATATTTAACTTGCTGCGCACACGTTTTAACATGACAAGAATTGACTACAAAGTTCAAGATTTTCCTACAGGGGCGTTGAAAAGTGCTAGATGTCTAACTATACCAGATGAGTTAAAAATTGTTGTCAACTCTTGACCAGACTATCTGTCGACGCTTTGAATATTTCTACTTCTGTAATTACTGAAATAAATCTTGCTACCACAAACTTGAATTCCATAGGGTTGAGATTCGCCCTCCAGTTTTACAAGAGTTCGTTTATTGTCGCCATTAACATCAATAGTTCCAATGGCATTTTCCCAGGAATCCACCCAATAAAGGACGCCATTTTCAGGTTGTTGCAGAGTGATTCCATAAAGGTTCCGAAATTCAGCTGAAATTATTGTCGCATTGCTACCGTCCAGGTTAGCACGGACGAGGGAATGCGGCTCGTATCTGCGCGCACCCCAATATATGAAACTGTAATAAAAAATCAAGTTAAATTCATGTCAAGTACAGAAAGAACTCTGGAATTTAGTTGGTAGCAATCCGTCAAAATTAGCTCACCTGTTTTCAGAATCCACGGCAAGACCAATCGGAGCCGTTACTAAAGATGAATTATTTGCGACTACAGCACAATTTTTTCCGAGTGCATTACAAACTGTTATTTCGTGAGAGTTGAACAGACTAAAATAAACATTTCCAGATGCATTGTCGATGCCCAGCATTAAAATATCGTCACCTACAGAGCAGTGTCAATGTCAAAAGCACAATTGCATTAAAAAGTTTTCAAATAATTAAATAAAAATTACAACCTTTCGGTGGAAAAATGACCTCTTTAGCAGACCCATCAAAGTTGGACCGCATAATGCTAGAGTTTTTATTATTTTCTGCCCAGTAAACCTTGTGTAAGTTGTGATTGACAGCTACAGCACCTGTGTGAGTACTTGTCAGAGCTGTGACGTCTAATGTTTGTAAGTCCAGAGCAATGAGGCCAGCTGTGGTTGCGGCGAAAAGCCTCGTTGAAGTAAGCGAGAAGATTTCACGTTCCCTTCCCACAAGTATGTCGGAAGATTCCCCAAAACCTTGAAAGCAGGCAAGTTCAAGTATAATTTTAAAATTTTAATAAAAGTTTATTGCTTACTTACAGGAGTTCATAGTGAGGAACAAGATAAGTACGACCAAGAGTGGTGATGCCATGACTGTTGTTGCACTACAAAGGGGACACTTACTATAACATTGATATGGGGCCAGTTACTCTGAAAGATTTAAACTTAATCATAAACACGTGAATTGGTCTGATTAGTTTCAATCACCATTCGTATCTGACAGCTTACCTGTTGGCATTTTCCCCAGAATTACAGTGCAAGTGGCACGTGGCATATTGACCGCTGGAATAAATTTAACAATTACATGTACAATTAGTAGCACTGCACTGCACTGTAAATAAATGTTGAGAAGTCGCCCGAGTCGTGACAAGGGAGATAAAAATTTTGTCCAGATTTTATCGGTTCATGGCTTCACTGATTGATTGATGTATTAAGCCCAAGGATTTTCCTCAGTGGTGCTTTTTGCGCACAAGGGGGCGCTGACAATAGTTGACAATAAGTATATTCGCAAGAGTTTACAAAACATTTAGCAAATGATGGCCTCATCGGATATGAAAGTAAATACCACAAATTTCAAACAAAACCTCTAATAACCGCTAAACCTTCTATCAGCCTCTTTGATAAGTGCCCATATCTTACTTTGTTGGGAGGTTGCAAAATACCTCAAGTTAGTAAATGTTTTGACCCACTTTTGATAAGGGATATTTCTAACGTAAATTAAACGCCTCTTAACTGTTTGTACAATTTACGGGAATGATATCTAGCTACCATATCCACATTATCTTCAGTTTCTGACACTGACAAACGCTTTTATAGAGATGCCAGATAGGCCGCATAATGATTTTGGCAGCATTACATTCTATTTTAGCAACAAACTCCATGGAATCAGTTGGCCGAAATGGCCTCCACCGAAAGCACCTCCGAGGTGCAAGAAAGGGGTCCTCGCCATATTCTAGTCACTCAACGAGCTAAAAATTACATGCGGAAGGGATACAAACTTGGTGAGCTTCTCGGTTCTCATCCTTTTGTCTGGGATGATGACAAAGGCCATCCAGTATTCACCAAGTCTCGTTTTCAAATGATTCGCTGGTACTTCAACATTGTCGTCTCAGT
>JAQIWI010001932.1:0-14112 GCA_034698825.1 Deuterosminthurus bicinctus
TACCATTTCTTGTTATTTCCAGAAAATAGAAAAAAAAGATTTCCATGTTATTCGTTGCAGTTAATGGAATGACAACCACTGCGGGGTAGCTTATTTCTTCACCCTTTGATCGGACTTAATGGAGGTCCTGCTGACTAGAGTTGGAGCTAGAGTCGGTCTGCTGATCAAAATTCCACATTTAATGGGACGTATGGTGGTCGTACAGAATGATAATCAAGACAAATAATATAGAAAGACAATCACTGACAGCAACAAGATGTCAATCAGTGAAGAAAGACTTGTTTCACTGCTTGGATGATTGTGTTAAGTACGTGTAAAATAGACATGAATGCTTAAAGCGACCGACCAGGCTTCCAAATTTCCTTGCTGCAAATTTCAGAAAAGGGGCCCAGATGAGCATGGCCAGTGACTCAGTAGTAAAGTACAAGTACAAGATGACCAAGGACGTGGGCAATGGGACAGTGTCGACCAAGAAGGCAAGCGAGATGCACAAGAACGTTCCAACTTTGAGGACATCAATACTGCTGACGAATTCGATCGTTACCCAAAGCTTGTAAATCTATGCGACGGTTACGAAGGAAAGATGATCCGATGATCGCATAATGGAACAGTAGCCTTTTTCAAAATGCGCGCCGAAATGCTTTTTTTTACCCACCCGTGTTAATGGTACCATTCCGGCTTCTTACTGTCTACATAAGTGATATGTGGACCTAGCCAATGAGCGTGTACGCTAACCCGGTACATCGTGTTTTTAGAATTAGAAGTCAATACTTTTGTTGAACTACCTACTTGGACAAACTGCGTGAAAAGGCTGAATATAGTATACCCGCGCCATATGGATTTCAAAATCCAGACTTTATTGAACATGTCGTAAGCTCTGAGAAGCGGGCAATGGTTTTCGATCCATCAATCAATCGCTATCATTTCAATGCTGCCCTTCTGGTATTGACGACAGGCCAGTGAGTCACGCCAGCAGGTTGGTATTGGTGCACGTGAGTGCTGCAACATTTATCGTAGCGAGCAACTTCGACAGCAGGATCCAGGATCTTTCCGAAGCCATTTAGCCATTTCGTTTGAACAGCGAAATGAAAATTATCGTTTAATTACTTTCTATCTGAACATTACTACAGTTAATAAAACTCATAAAGCTGCATTAGAATACAATAAAAATGTTATTATTATTACTGTCTTGTTTCCTAAAAACAGTTCACCTTTAAGTGACCCTACTAACAGCATTCATAAATGTACCTGGACTACGCCACGGCTGGTTAGTCGAATTCTGTGAGGGGTTGAGAAAAGCCGAAGGATGAATTACTTTTAAAGTAATTGATATTAGACAGCTAAAAAATGTGCCAAGAAGCCTGTGAAAATGTTCCTTAAATTGACATCCATGTCTCGCGTAGTCATCCCATGTGCTCAATACGATTTCATGTGCATTTCGACCGCGTGCATGGAACCTAAATAGCCACGTTATGTTTCAGTGGCCGCATTCCGACTTGAATTTCTACGGACTGTGATCTTGTAACAAAACTGGAAGCACATGAAAGTCCGCAAGCAGATAGTTTCATACATGTCAGTCTGTCGTATTCTTCTACTTTCTTAACCTGGGCGATGAGTTTATTATTGCTGTCCTCATATACTGCTGTGCATAATCTTCAATTACTTGATGATGGCTAACGATGTATTCACTTTGACATGCTCATCATTTACATCCCAGTACAGAACCAAGTTATAATTTTACACTTTCATAAGTGCAAGATATTCACATTCTAAACTGCCAGCTCGGAAAAAAGCTGTGGGAATGAAATACAATGGGGAGGCTCGGGTCTGGCAATAAAAGTTTTAGTGAGCCGCTTGCAAAGAGCTTTGGCATCAGCATTGAATCCACGCAGGATTCTAAAACAATGCAGTCATTCACTGAAAAGTTTAATGGCAAAGGAAGAGACAGGCACGGAGCGACATGTGTGAGAACAGTAGCGATTCAAAAACTTGTTTTTCCATTCCAGCCATAAAGTCACTCTGTGCTTTACTTCTCAACAGTCAGTGAGAAAGTCTCTCTGACTGTAGTAGGGAAGAATCTTCGTCCTGCTTGGGTCATCCAAACAAGATCAAGTGAGTACTGTTGAACAAGCCAGCATGTTACGAACTAAAGTCTCATGTCCACGAATGTACTGACCACAGTTTGGGGAACTATTTATTGTTATTTCTAGAAATTAGAAAATGCAACGAATGATTTTAATTTTCTTCATTGCAGTAATTCAAATGATTCCTACTGTGGGATAGATTATCTGGATCTGGACCCGTTGATCGGACCCTATGGAGATGCTGCTCAATTTTAAACTGTATTTTGTCTACTGAACAGTAATCGTTTCTATTTTTCGCGGGCATTCAGAACACATACGAGGTACGCGGGTGAAATATATTTTCATTCAATTATTTTTTCGGTTTTACGTCGAAATTTAATGTCAAACGAGGGACATATTTGAATGTAAAATTGTGGTCGTAGGTTCTGGAATGGATCTGTTCAATTTCGTAAACTTGCGCGAGACGACCATCCTCTAGTAGGCATGCAGCGCGGAAACCGTGAACACCAGACGTGGTGCTGAATTCAAAGGAGCCTGCAATGCACTCTTGAAGTTCACGGCAAATCGAAATGACGACGTGCGAGAGCTTCTGTGTGACCATGTAATTGGTAAATGTATACTACCGTGGGTGGGTTAGACTTATCGTGGTCATTTAGAATAAGAATGAAACCTAATAATATAGAAAATTGTAATGACAGCAAGATGTCAATAATCAGTGAACGAAGAGTCTTCAACTGATTCTGATGAAAGATAAATTATCTACTAATACTTTAGAGTAGTTTCAGGGTGGCCCCTTTTTTCAAAAATTCAAAATGGCAGAGACGTTTCCCTGGGCATTCAGATGAACGAATTTCTATTGCTTAATTCTTGATGCCACGTTGGATTGCCTTAAAACGTGGAACTTTCTTTTTTCGATTTTCTTAGTGTTCTGACACCAGCAGCGGCGGATTTTATTTTTAGTTTCGGGGAGTGCAAAGAGAGAAAGTTTGTGTTAAATCTATTTACTGACTGAGAAAAGATGGAGAACGACTCCACTGTATTTTTTTAGCTCAAACTTTTTGTCAATAGAGTGAGGCAATCAATGGCACACAGTGCTCAACGTGAATGCTTCCATGCTGTCACATTTATTTCAATAAAACTTTTTTCTTAGAGCACATAATTCTAGAATTTCTTGTGATATGGACGTTGCCAGGCAAGTTACATACAGAGCACGTAGTTCTGTATTACCGGACAATCGCATCAAAGCCTTGGCTGCTGGCTTAAACAAGGTTTTGGCCGCTCTGTGGTTGTCTTTGTAACAAAAAAGGTGTTGATTTTTCTATATGATTAAAAGAAAGCTGAAATTCACTTGGCCGTTGGCCTGAAAGAAGCCACATTTAAATAAACCGAGATAAAATTTAAACTGAGGCAGACGCTTAATTAATGGCGGCTAAGGTTTTTCTGGCTCTTACCATTACGCATTGCCTTCCTGACCTCTAGAAGTTTCGGCATGCTACAAAGGTTGAGGGTAATGGTGGACAGAGAATGTATGCCCGAGAAGTCGACTGGCTTCAGAAAATTGTAAATGAAGATGGGAAGTGCGCTCAATTCAAGCAGCCTAAATAGCATCAATACTCAATTAAATAAAAAAATCTAAATTATTAATTGAATAAACAACACGAATATTAAATAAATAAACGAAAATAAATATTTGATTAAGTAAAATCAATATTTGATTAAATAAAATATAATTCAATTAATAAACGAAGTTTTGCTACAACAGACATTGTACGTTCGTGCAGTTATAGCTGGCTTCATAACACTTAAATGCGAGAAAATTTATCGACAGCGAAGGAGTTCCAATTTTTGACACCTAAAATAGGGCAAGCATTTAAAAGTGCGGAAGGCTCAAGATCTAAAATTAAAGAGATTTGCATGGAAACAATAAGTCATGTACTTGCTGTCTATTCTACGCTATGCGTAATCTTTTATATGACTTTATTAGTCCTCGTCGTTCTCTTCCCCTCCGTCACCGCTTTACTTCTCGTCACAAGCTCTGACACGAGCTAAGTGCCAGTTGGAATTTCATACGGCACGTTCAAGTTTTCTCAGAACAACTGCAATCCATTGAGAGCACACATACAGACGCCAAAATCCGAAAGGTTCGTGCAGAAAAGGTTGGCGTTCTCTGTTGTAAAGCAAGAGCCAATGTTCGTGCGGACGCTAAATCCTCCTGCGTTCTCTCTCATGAGTCCTCATTGGCTAATACATGACAATAGTACAGCGACAAAACAAACACGTAGGCCAGGGACACAACGTTGCTATTTCACATACCCAGTTTAATTATGCGGTCTTTCGCCCACTCAAAAACCTCGCGCATGCAGGCCGGAAAACTCTGAAGCTTTCGACAAGCTGAAGTCAGAACAATGCGACCCTGAAGCAGTACCTGTTTCACAACAACGTGCAATGGCCATCGTTCATTCAACAGCACAAGTGTAGACATCAAGGTACCAATTGCTAGAAGCTGAAATACTGGAATCATTTCAAATACTTTAATGCGGCTCTGGGAGGTTTTTCTATTCATGATAGGTTTGAAGTCATGCCAAATGGTTGCAAACTTAACCATTCTAATCCAATCCGCGCCCAACGTTGAATTACTTCTGGAATAAGCTCTCACCGCGATATCAGCGGCTACAGAAATCTCTTTCCAATAATTGCAGATTCCAGCTTCACATACCGTAAAATCGGTATTAGAGGCCGGACCTCCAATAGTGGCCGGACCTTCAATAGACGCCGGGGGTTTACTTAGTTTGAATTAATAAAGGCCGGGCCTGTAATTGTGGCCGGGGCTTCTATTCAGGACATTGCCTAACGTTATAATTTTACAGTCCTGACTGCCAAAAATTACAATTAAGAGAGGTTGGACTTCTTATTTGCTATTTGTTAGCTCATTTTAGAGTAACGAGCTAAAAAACTACTAAATTTACAGTCGGAGTACATTTAATTTACGAGCAAGAGAGGTTAAATTTTGTTGAATTCGTTTAGTTATAATGCAAACTGTTCATTTGTTGATGTTAAATAGATTTTTTGGCAAATCTCAATTACTGCAACTTAGGAGCATTTTCTGCTGAAGCTAGCTGTTACAATTACTATTCAGATGCTTATCTGCTGCAGTTACAAGAGTGAAAATTAGAAGTTTTGGATTATAAAATACTACGTTTATGTGTTGGAATTCACGAGAACCTTTTTTCAGTGGTTTCTACAAAGAAATATGAAAAATAAATGTTTTTCTAAGTGAATTATCATTAATTAAATAGGAACTCCAAGAAAAATTTATAAAATTTTTGCGCTAAAAAATGTTTCAAGGAATAAAAGCCGGGCCTCTAATTAAAGCCAGACCTGTAATTGAAGCCGGGGTTCGAGTTGGTTTGAAACAATAGAAGCCCCGGCCTCTAATACCGATTTTACGGTACATTTGCAAAAAAATGATGGAAAACTAATGACAGTGAGTTGGATTTCACTGATAGTACTTCTAGACTGCCAAAGAACGGCAAGTTGCTACCGGGTAAAGCAAAAGTGTCACTGCTTGTCGCTTGAATACGCAGTCCCAAACCCCTTACCCGACTTCTTTCGTCAGCAATAGCAAATAGTACCTTCGAGCTCTTGCTGCCATCTGAATCACCTGAAGGTATTTCATAAAACTTCATAAGACTAAAAGCCGTTCGCAATCGCCGCAAATCATTTGCCACCGAGCTAGTGCCTCCTGGATTTAGCTTGAAATACCTGCTTACATCAATTTCAAGTATCGATACCTTACGCCAGCTGTCGTTAACATTCCTCCAAGAATAAGCTACAGTGTAAATCGGATACTCCACCATTGACAGGTCATGCATATTTCGAGGAACTGGTGGGAAAGAGGGCGTTGCAAGCTTACTGACCATGTTCCCGCTATAGCTCATCCCAAGTAGCAATGCCCCGAAAGCCCACAGAGTTCGACAGAGGACTTGTTGGAAATAGTGGCAACTACGCATGTCAAGCATATGCAAACTGCTGATGTTACAATCCAAGTGAAAAGATCAAACGCCTGAACGAAAGCCATGAACCCCGTCCTCCCAGTTTGGGCAATACACATGAACATATATTCTTTGGTTGTCACAAGGTAGTTAACGAGTTGCAGATTACGATCGTATTCTTTCAACTCATTAACTTCAAAATAACTTATTACTTTGAAACCGCATGCCTGAATATTTTCTTGACAAAACGTCATGTTGAAGCTTTTAATAAAAGTTGTAATGGGACATCCGGAAGGATCCGAAGTCCTTAGCCAGCCGAATCGACAATCATTTAGGCGATTATTCCAGTGAGGAAACGGAGATACTATTATGGCACGTTGAAGGTCTTTGTGAATAGCTTTGTGCAGATGCTGGATAAAAGATTCTTGTAGAATGTTAATTTTGAACAAGTACGGATCTGACTGTAGGACATGCGCGAATCCCACAACATACGCATCCCGTTCATCCAATACCAATATGTACACTGCGGGTGCTTTAGCCTCGAGGTACTCGGTAAAAATGGCTCTATTGTCAACTGACGAAAACCTCTTGATGCTCATGAACAGCAGAATGTAGTTAAATCCAATCTTGAACCTTTTTGCTGTCTGGTCAACGTAATACGCAGCTGATTTTCCCCACGTATCATTAGAAGTCATTGCAGACGGGTACAAATTAATTACAACTGTCGTGTGTCTTGTGAGCATTGGGTGAGTTACACTTGGGTTTTGAAAAGGAGGGTTCCCAAGGCTTGTATTGTGGTACCTGGTAAATGTTTGTAAGACAAGGGAGCAGCTTACAGACCCGGAGAAGAAGCTGAAGTAGTTTGTGGAGGTCGATTGGTAGTCGTAATTGTCCAACGAATAGTCCACGACAAACGCGATGC
The DNA here is from genome assembly GCA_034698825.1 of Deuterosminthurus bicinctus. Lineage (NCBI taxonomy): Eukaryota > Metazoa > Arthropoda > Collembola > Symphypleona > Bourletiellidae > Deuterosminthurus > Deuterosminthurus bicinctus. Next base: position 6,999 of record JAQIWI010001932.1, read on the forward strand.
ATTGTTTGAAGGATAAAAGGAGCTCGATTGTGGTCGTTGACAAACTTGGTTTGCCATTGTGTTCTTTCAGGTGGATTGCGAAACGGGCTGAGGTCAGCAAATTCATAGACAAAACGATAAATATACAAGCGTTTTTCATCCTGATAATGTCTCCCAAAAGAAGAAATTCAAAGCGGATACTTCTACAAAATAATCTTGTCGTTAAGTTCTAGCAAGACAGTGTATGCAGTCGCGGTGTCAACGCGTTCAGAAGACAAAGTAAAGCTTCTACAAGTTTCTCCGTCTTTTGAAACACACTTGAATATCAATAATTTTCAAATCAACTCAAATTCTCATTCCTTTAAATATTTGAGCCCTCTCAACTGCGAAAAGTGAACAAGAAAAACCGCTCGTGTATAGCGAAAGACAAATGAAATTGTTCAATATATGAGGTAGTAGTGGAAAGCTTTAAGTTTCAAGTTATTACTTTTTTTGTCATTCAAGATTAATCAGAACTTTTCCATTTTTATATTTGTTCTGCACTTATTCAAGTTTTAATTTTCAGATTACATTTCAACCACTGCTGCATTCAGTAGAATTTGGAACGGAGCTCTTTTCGTTCATACCGATTCTTTAGTAACCGTTGTTGGTTCAGGGTAGAATAATTTTGTTCGTCAGCATGTACCAGTTACTGGGAAGTCTGTGTGATGAAGTCCAGCTACACAATAACGATAATCAGTGGCCTCGTAACAGGGGGGGGTTGCAGGGGACAGTTCTCCCCCATCAAAATTTATGGGGGGGAAAATCCCCCCCATAAATACAAACGAACAAACATGGTAAGCGTACCAAATACATGTAATATGTTTCACAATATAACTCGATAGCTCTATAATTTTACCCCAGCGATTCAAATCTTATTTCAAGGTATTCTATCTGAGTCTTGGCTTGTCTAATTTCACAAGCAATAAGCAACACCTTCATGAGCATTGAGCATACACATCGCCATTGAAATGGATTTCAATGCAACGCCGCTTGGTTTGACAAGCTGCAACGAAAACATTCAACTCACTCTTGCATGCAAACAAGTACAAGAGACTCGAGCTTGAGTCGTCTTCCAAAATTTATATTTTGAAGCTAAAAAATGAATAGAAAAACAATAAGTGTTGATCGGTGGCTACAGAATAAAACGAATCGAGCTAAAAATGTAACGACTGAATCGAAAAGGGTAGAAAATGAGACTAGAACCGAGAGACCAAAAAATTCAGCACCATGCTTTGGAAATCTCCGCGGGTAAATATTCTTTGAGACAAAACCCATTGTCAGTTATGTTTAAAGGGAGCGAATCTACAGTAACTGATCAAAATTAAAGATACCCTCTGCTCTTAAAAACTCAACTTTCTCTTTCCCCACCAGTGTAAGTTGAAGACTTGAAACTTGCACAGACCTTAGAGCATGTTTTCTAGTTCTGACTCTAGAAGTTTGGAACTGATCGCTCAACCCATTCCCGTAAAGTAGGGGATTGACTGCAGTACGTCTAAAATCTTTGTAGAGGACTCAAGCTCAAGTCTCTTGTAGTTGATTCCATGCAAGAGTGAGTTGAACGCTGATCAAGCGCAGGTTTAGTCGAAATGGTATCCAAAACTACTTGGCAATGGAAAACGTCATTCTTAATAACTGCTCTCCGTAGAGATCTGAGAAAAGTTCATCATTGCAGTCTCTCTGTGAAAAGCATGAACGATCGGAGGAACGATTGAGAGTAAACTGCAGCACTCTGGAGAACAATGAAAAACAATTTGATAGCGTAAAATTCAGACTGTCAAAACTGCTAAAAATTCTGTTGCTGTTTTCTGTAAGTTCGTGTACAGTGGAAAGAGGGTTCTCTGTTATGAAATTTTTGAAGTCATACCTTCGATCAACAATGGGCCAAGAAAGACTGAACCACTACTGTCTCATTCATGCATATCCAGATGAAGTGCGATAGGTGGACATGTAGGTAGAAAAATGAGCCAATTGTTTAACACTGAAACACGCTTGAGAATTTTTGGAAAATGATAATGAATCTTTATATATGAAGAATCACATTTCTGACTTTGACCCCCCATGTTACGAGAGCTCCCGAGGCCACTGACGATAATACAATAGCAAAACGTCCGACTGATTCTGGAAATGCAAAGAACTTTGAATGTCAATTTCAAAGACTTTATCAATGAAGCCTTATCACAATAGGATAAATGGTTGATAATAAGATGCAACTGGATTAAAAAAACGTACACAAACGATCAATATGATTATAAAAAAACGACTTAGTAAGGACTGGGAATTGGGACGAGATTCCTTATCCATCATATTCAAACTGGTGGATTGATGGGATTTGACACGGGTGTTATGTTCAAAGATTGTACGTTTGGGACCAAGATCAAAACAACTGTTGCAATCAAGGGCTCAAAATCCTACGCTTTAGTTTAATTGCTTTCGTAACATGATTTAATAAATTGTTACTATTATTAATGTCGTGCTTCTTAAAAACAGTCCATCTTTCAATTACCTTGCCGACAGCATTCATATGTTGCTGGACTACGGCTGACCAGCCACATTCTGTGAAGGGTTGAGATGATCATCACTGCATCCGAGTACAAAATCACATTAAAAATTCTCTGTTTTCATATGTGCAACATATTCACATTCTAAACTGCCAGCTCTGAGAAAAGCTTTGGGAATGAAGTACAATGAGGAGGCTCGGGTCTGGCAATTAAAGTTTTAGTGAGCCGCTTGCAAACAGGCGCGGATCCAGCAAAAACTTTCGGGGTGTGCCACGACAAACTTTTTACTACAAAATTTCGTGTTTTTATTGATTTTATTGGCTTCAATCTATAATTACTCTACAGACAAATCAGCGAGCTCCATTCTCCGAGGCCCTTGGATAGTCTTTGAGTATAAGAGCTTGGAGCCCTTTAAATTTTCCCCTCATGTTGCTTCCGCCATCAAACCCTTCCCCATGGCAGCTAGCTAGATCCAAGGCAACCTCTTCAAGAGGAGAGCACAAAGCTGTCTTGGGTCCTTTCCCGGTGGTGTCGGTGACTGCTGAGAAACCCAAGAAGTCTTCATGGACACTTGCATTTTCTACATCTACGTATCTAATGCAAACGCTCATTTGCTCAGTTTTACTGCAATCCGAGGTCTCGTCAACAAGAATAGAATAAAAATTTCGCCTTTAGAATTTTCTGAACCAGTTCGGACTGAATGTGCTTTCCCATCACTTCTTTTATCTCATTCTGAATTGTCCTGCTTATTGTTGTCTGCCGTCCAGATCACTCAGCAAGATTTTGCTGTAGTATTGTGTCTCCGGCGTCTATTCTAAAAGCAAGTAGACTGCGGAATATTCCCTGATTTCCATGAAAACATGCCAAATGGGCCTCTGGCGACTTCATATCTCCATCGTCTCGATGTCCACGAAAAGCTAACTCGTTTGTCCCACAGAATAAAATGGTCCTTGTAATTGGCAACAAGCGTTCGCTATTGTTCTCAATTGCCTTCAAGATACGTTGGTCCATCAAGCCTGAAACTCCAGCGGTATTCCCATTTTCGTAGATTTTTTGGAATTCTCCGTATTTTGTAGCTGCTGTCATGTGATATTCTGTTTTGGTACGATTTGTGAAGTCTTGTCTCGCGCAATGAAATCTCATCCAAGGTTTGGTCACACGGGCTCCTAGCAGCTAAAGAATGAGTAATTATGCAACATTTTATTGCAAAATAGTCATACTAAAAATTTTAGAACTTACCAGATTGCGAACTTCTTTTAAGCGGGCACAAAATAATACACAATATAGACAAAGACCTCCATTCTGGAAAGGACTATATAAGCCAGCCAAGGTTGATTTTCGAGCCAGTCAGAATTAAACCGACGATTTCGTCCAGAAATTTCAATGGCTGGAAACTGAAATTTAGCTGCTAGCTTCCATTTATTCACCAAAATTTGATAGCGCTCTTCTTGCTTCAGTGGTATTCCCAATGCAAATGCAATATCATTCGTCTTCATCTTACAAAAATTAATGCATATTGGATAACAAGATTAATTCTAGAACTGCACAAATGCGTGAAAATCTTTATAAAAATTAAATTGCGACTTACCAGTTCACCCGTTATTATCTCAGGCTCGCTGAAGACTGTGCTTTCTTCACCCAAAATGGAATTTTCTGGATCTTGTTCTTCATCATTAGTCATTAGTATCTTCAAAGTCCTGCCGATTTGAAAAAAAATCATTGTATACTTAGTCCGGACTTCTTTTTTAATTCCAGCTGCATTTCATACCAAAAAAAATCATTTCCCACATTTTAATTACCTGACTGTCCTCTTCTCCAACATTTGAGTCAATTTCAACGGTCTCGCTTAGTGCATGGGGAAATGGATTATTTCTTTTTTTTTAATTAAATAGCTTCTTAAATCTGCTTGTTTTCGTTTCCGATCCATCTTTGAGCCTTTTTATTGCAATTTTGCTTTTAAGCCAGAATTAATTTGTTCAAGCGTGTTCTCATTTGAAATGATAGAGTCCGCCGGGAAATGCAGCCATTAAGCACCAACAGACCTAACGCTGGATGCTCCATGGGCGAACGTTTTTTTGCAGATAAGGGGCAAAGTGACCCTTTCCAGCTTTTTAATGCAATAACGCACAGCAGAATTCTTTGCAGAATATATGAGCAAAATCAATTTTTATTTCCAGAAATGTGAGTTTATCTAGTGCTTACTGTCATTTTTCGGGGTGTGCCAGTGCCACAGTGGCACCATGGCTGGATCCGCCATTGCTTGCAAAGAGCTTTGGCATCAGCATTGAATCCACGCAGGATTCTAAAACAATCCAGTCTTCCATTGAAAAGTTTAATGGCAAAGAAAGAGATAGGCACGGAGAGACGTGTATGAGTGCAGTTGTTTTTCATTCCAGCCTGAGCTTTACTTCTCAACAGTCGGTGAGAAAGTCAGTCTGTCCGTAGTATGGAAGAATCTTAGTCCTGCTTGGGTAATCCAAACAACACCGAATGAGTACCATTGAACAAGCCAGCACGTTACAAACTGGAGCCTCATGTCCAGGAATGTACTGACCAAAGTTTGGGGTACTTTTTATTGTTATATCTAGAAATTAGAAAACAAAAATAATGATTGTAATTGTCTTCTTTGCAGTTTGCAGTAATTGGGATGGTTCTCACTGTGGGATAGCTTATCTCAACCCGCTGATCGGACCGTATGGAGATGTTGCTGAATTTTAAACTGTATTTTGTCTACTGATCAGTAGTCGTGTCTATTTTTCACGGGGCTTATTCTTTTGCTCTTGGACGATTTTCTTCAGAACAGATACGAGGTAGTCGGTACAATATATTTTAAGTTAATGATCTTATCGGTACTTCGCCGAAACCTAATGTTAAACGAATGACATTTGAATGTAAAATTGTGGTCGTAGGTTCTGGAATGGATCTCTTCAATTCCACAAACATGTGCGAGACGACCATCGTCTGGACGGCATGCCGCGTGATGATGGCTAAAAATCTATTCATTTTGAAACGCTCATCATTACATACAAGTGAGTACAGAACCACGTTATAATTTCAAGGTTTCATAAGTGCGAGATACACACATTCTAAGCTGCCTACTCGGAGAAGCTTTGGGAATGAAATAAAATGGGGAGGATCGGGTCTGGCAATAAAATTTTTAGTGAGCCGCTTGTAAAGGGCTTTGGCATAAGCATTGAATCCACACACGATTCTAAAACAATCGAGAAATCCACTTAAAAGTTTAATGGCAAAGAAAGAGACAGGCACGGAGAGACGTGTATGAGAATCGTAGCGAATCATAAACTTGTTTTTCCATTCCAGTCATAAAGTCACTCTAGGCTTTACTTCTCAACAGTCAATGAGAAAGCCTCTCTGACTGTAGTAAGGGAGAATCGTAGTCCTGCTTGGGTCATCCTAACAAGACCAAGTGAGTACCGTTGAACAAGCCAACATGTTACGAACTAACGTCTCATGTCCACGAATGTACTGACCACAGTTTGGGGTACTATTTATTGTTATTTCTAGAAATTAGAAAAGAAAATTAATGATTTGAATTTTCTTCTTTGCAGTAATTGAAATGATTATCCCTGTGGGATACCAGCTTATCTGGACCCGTTGATCGGACCCTATGGACATGCTGCTAAATTTGAAGTTGTATTTTGTTTACTGAGCAGTAGTCGTGTCTATTTATCGCGGGGCTTATTCTTTTGCTCTTGGATGAATTTCTTCAGAACAGATACGACGACGTAGGCAGGTTCAATATATAATTCAATGATCTTGTCGGTATGACACCGAAATTTATTGTCAAATTAATAAGACATGTGAATGTAAATTTGTGGTCGTAGGTTCTGGAATGGATCTCATCAATTCCGCAAACGTGTGCGAGACGACCATCGTCTGGAAGGCATGCAGCGCGGAAACCGTGAACACCAGATGTGGAGCTGAATTCCAAGGAGCTGGCAATGCACTCTTCAGCTTTACGGCAATTCGGAATGACGACGTGCGAGAGCTTCTGTTTGACCATGCAATTGGTAAATTTACACTACCGTGGCTTATACTTATCGTGGTCATTTAGAATAAGAATGAAACCTAATAATATAGAAAATTGTAATGACAGCAAGATGTCAATAATCAGTGAACGAAGAGTCTTTAACTGATTCTGATGAAAGATAAATTATCTACTAATATTTTAGAGTAGTTTCAGGGTGGCACATTTTTCAAAAATTCAAAATGGCAGAGACGTTCCCCTGGGAATCCAGATGAACGAATTTTCGTTTTGTTCATGCTTGATTCCACGTTGGATTGGCTTAAAACCGGGAACTTTCTTTGTTCGATTTTCTTAGAGAGAAAGTTTGTGTTAAATTTATTTATTGAGAAGTGATGGAGAATGACTCAACTGTACTTTTTGAGCTCAAATTTTTAGCCAATAGAGTGGCACAATGCAGTGGCGTAGCGTCATAGGGCTTGAGCTGGCTCAAGCCCTCCCCTTTGGTCTGAAGTTTACACTAGATAAAATCATTTTTTTTAGTTTCTACAACGTTATTAACTAAATAAATGAGCACTGAGTTCCTTAAGTTAGTTGGTTATAATTGCCA